>QLOY01002637.1:0-75460 GCA_003313965.1 Megacollybia marginata
GATGAAGCTTTTCGGTAGACTTGGCAGCCCCAACTTGAGCCACAATGATTGTGTTGCGCTTGGTCATAACGGCTAACTGCAATGCCGGTTTCACCTCAAAAAGTCTGATGAACGCAACACAGTGAGTAGTCCATCAGGTAAGATTGGCAACAAGATATCGAAGGACAACCTCACGACCATTGAGGCGGTCCTTGCTGATTTCTTTCTGGGCAGAGTCAAAGATAGTGCGGACTTTTCCATGGGAATTCAGCCAACCGATAAGGCTGGTTGCCTTCTCGACTATCTTAGCAGCAAAAACATAGACTTTGAAATAGTCCCCAAGCACTATCTGAAACTGTGAATGGGGTCATATCATAGTTACATGTGAAAACACAAAAATTGTACCTGATAAGCCCAACATGCAAGAACAAGGAGGTATGGGCGAAGTTTCGCAAGCAAATCATAGCCTTTCTTAGCTCTGCCATCAGAATCGGTTGTAAAGAAGATGATGAGACATTTATATTTGTCTTGAATTCTATCAATCATGGTGGCAAACTGCTTGCATTGTGCTGGTCCATCTTTGTTGACTATTGCACAGACACCATAGATGCTGGCCTTGGTGAGTGATTTCCATGTGTCGGTACTAAGATATTCCGTTAGCTGATGACCTGCAGAAATCAAATGATATGCATGTCATTCCTATCTCTTTCCCATTCAACACCTTTGCTATCTTTGCCTCTGCTGCAGCTGCCACTTCATTCAGTAACCTTCCGCCCACCACTTTCCTTGTAGGCAAGATTTTTGGAGCTTCAGTATGTAGCATTCCAAACAATGTCTGCATTTCTGGGTCTTCAAAAAGCCGGAAACTTGAATTTGTGGAAATAATTGCTCATTCTGCTTGGGCCTGGATTGCTGTTTTTTGTTCAGCTGTGAATGGGCAGTCTACACCATGATACACCTGCAACTTTTTCTGGTTTGGTTCACCAGTGCAAGCATTAGCCTGGCCTGTACCTGAACTGGGGTGCTGCCTTTTACTCAATGTGGACTCGGCAGATTCCTTGTCTGTTCCTTCTCTTGTCTTTCCAGCATCTCTTTGTTTCTGTGCTTCTGCTTGTGCCTCTTCTGAAGCAAATGAGCATTTTACGATGCCTTTTCCTCTGAGAATGTGAGCGATCCATGCTGACTTCTCTCCCTGAGTGCTACCAACAGCCTGAATTGCTATTACAGCATCATTTAGTATTGACAAGGTACTGTCAGAGCCATACCATCTTTGCGTATTTTTTCCTCTGTTGTTAACCGAGTGGCAGCATCAGTTCCAGCATAGTCTAGTTCCCAGTCGGATGCTTTCCAGATCTCCTCCTCCTGGTGAGTGACACAGAATTTGCAGTAAGTGCGGTAGTGAGCATCAGGAAAAACCCTTTTTGACCTGGCAAACCTGGCAAACCTGAGTAAACCTGAGTCAACCTAAGTCAACCTGAGCTGATCTGGGACTAACCTAGACATGACCTGGGCTGACCTGGGTTGACTTGGGCTAACCTAGACATGACTTAGGTTGACCTGGCTGACCTGAAAATTGAGACTTAAACCTGGGACTGACCAAGGTTGACATAGGTTGATCCAGGTCAACCTTGAGGCATCCAGGTTAAAAAGGGTTTTTCCTGATGGAGACCCATTCTGTTTTTCTCCAAAATGAAAATGTTTTGCGAGTTCATTCAGCAGCATTGGCAGCACGTGTCAGGCAGTAAAATCTTTTATTTGTTGTATTATTACATATTTGTATAATCATGTGCTAAATTAAGCCCTTCAGAGTCTGGTCTCTGACCTGAAGCCTTTCTGTTAAGGGGTGTTAAGCCTTAACAGATCTGAAGGCTTCAGCCCTTAAGCCAACACTGGACTGGGCACCCTCTTCATACTAAGGATGAGCATGGATACATCCATGGATGGCCCACATCCTTACCTGCAGGTAAGTAAGAGCAAAAAAGCAGAACCCACATCCTCAATAACATACTCTCACAGATACCTGACCTGTGGATGCGACAGCACAGATATCTGACTCCTGCAGGCAACTGCAGCAACGGATAAGACCCACATCTGGAGGCCACAGGTACCTGCAAATATCTGCAGGTAAATAATATATATATATAAATACAAAGCACGTTGGTACAAAGGTGTACTTAGTATTCTATTCAAGCAAGTTTGGCAGTTCATCATCGGAGAGCTCACCACTAACTACACCACCTTCATAGTGGTAGAGCATGAGTGTAACACAGATGATACCCATAGGTGCAAAGCATGTGGAAGGTCACAGACACCATAGCGGGGCAATAGATTGTTGTTATTGATCTATTAAGCATTAGTTAATACCCTGCAAGTTAGAGGAAGACTAACACAGACTTCTAAGGCTTCAAAATTGAAAAACGGCAGTTGAGTAAAGAAATAGAGATATTGTTCTGCATTGGACAGCTGAGACATTGAAAAGTGGTGAATGACGAGCTGAAGGGCCTCACCTTTATACCTTTTCCCTGTAACAAGTGGCCTTTTCCCAATGCCAGTGAGGCCAGTACAAGACAATGGTGCATGGTACAGGCACATGACCTTCCATCAACGTGCTCTACCCACCATCCTCAAGGTCGATGTAAGTGTTATTTCTTCATTTCTTTTACTTACTTCTACTCAGCTAGGCAACGAGTCCAACTTCCCAGTCTTCCCTAGAGGGCATTGCAACGCAAACCCTCTCCAGCTGTATCAGCTGGCTTCTACCTTTGGGCACCCGCTAGACGAACATGTTCGGTGATATCGGCCAATGTCCACTTGTTAAAAGCGCGTCTATTCCAGTGTCTCTCCAACAATACCATCATGGCCAGGAATGCAAAACTTGCACTCTTCTCACTGCACAATTTCTCCAGCTGATCAACTGCATTCACCAATATATCTAGAGCAAAATCATGCAGTCAAACATCTGCCCATATGATTGCGAGAGGGGTATCGTGTTGCTGGCACAGAATGCAAGTAAAATGACAATAATCTTCTGCAAATACTTGCGGCCAATACATCCAGTTGTTCTGGCCAAACCATCTGTCACAACACCTCCATACCGTCTGAGTACCGAGCAGAGGTAAAGGAATAAAATTGTGGTAGGGAGTCACCACGAAAAAATTGCCGTTAGTGACGATACCACCACAGTATCCATCGTACGTGGTTAGCACACGATTCACTAGAAGTAGAGAGTTAATATGGATAAGAAAGCTTTGTTGAATCGCATACATTTTTTGTGGAGCAATAGCTCTGGTTTTGCGAGTAATTTAGCAGGGGTTATTGGAGCAGACGAAGCCTGTCTCTTAGATCAGATGAAGCGCGTGCAAAACAAAAAAATCGTACCATGAAGAGAGTTGCTTAACAGCCTTGCAAGACAGGCGCGCAGTACAGCAGTCAGTTGCTAGGCACTGTGGGTCATCATCTGGTCAGTTGACAGTTGGAACGGATGACAAGGACGACAAGGACACAGTCGGGACAAGAGTTATGTGTATGGCTGCGATTGCAAGATATGGGAAGGAGGAATATCCATTCCGTCTCACTGAGAACATGGAAGGAAAATATCCATTCCAGCTCACTGAGAAAGCAGAAGGAAAATATCCATTCCACGATAGGCCAATGAACGATAGTCCATCTTCCAATGACAACAAACAAACAAAACAAAACATACCAAAGTTTGGTTGAGGATGGAGTGAAGGTGAGTAAAGAGAGAGGTAAGACACGTGATGCGACATTTTGTGAGTTGACCGTCTTGACGCAACTGGTTGACATGCACTGGCTGTGGACTTGCACCATGTTCCTGAGCCTCACTATGGTGGGCTTAGTATGTATCTCCGAGTCTCACTATAGTGGACTCCCTGACTATATTGTCAGGTGTCAGATACGCACTGACTATTGGCTGCAGGTCTACTATCGTAGACTTGACGTGCTTCAGAGTCTCACTATCATGGATTCACTTTTCCTTCCCTCTGATTGTTATTGTCCTGCTGTTTTCTTCTTTTGGCCACAAATAAATGTTTGCTTTGACACTCAGTGCTTGTTCGTCTCGTTCCACTGCCTGATGCTTCGTATCAACCGCGAAAACCAACAACACCGCCAACAGAACTCATCACAACATAGTTACAATGTAATTTCACTGCCCCCTTCCTCCCATCCAAGAACAAAGCAAAGCAAAACGCGACCATTGATCCACTTTAGCCAAGGCCGAACTCTCAGTCAGTTTCACAATCTGTCAACGCATCGAGCTCCACCGCCAAGTCCAGAAAAGAGTCCAGAGAAAGGCCGAACCATTCTCCAGCCAACAGAAGAAGATGACAATATCGTACAGACTTGGGACACAGACTATGGTACAATGTTCCAAAGTCAGTCAATAACACCTTCCCCAACACTGAAAGTGTCGTGCCACCCAATGGGAGACATGGAGGACAAAAATTATCCCCAGTCTTGTTGAGCCATGGTTACAATACCCAATCTCTGCAAAACCCACCACCAGTGCCCCACCATCATACATGCACTTGCCAGGCCAAAAACGCACGCTCATTAAAGATATGGACTATTCGATTCTTTAGTAAGTCCTCCAAGCTGTTTTCTTTGAACGTACTCATTGTCTATCTAGTTATAGAGGAGATCGAGATATTCAAATGTGAATGTTATCCCGCTGCCATCCAGCTTCTACAACGAGGCCTTTTTCCATGTGCTCCAATTGCCCCGACCTTAGCAGTGGATGTCCGAGTGTTGGACTTTCTTCACCATTTGTTTGTGCGTGTGTCCCCCAACCATACTGCAGTTGCTCAAGCTCTCGAGGACTGCCTGGCTGCGCAAGGATACAAATTAGAAACCAAGATATGTGAACTTTTCTGTCTTCCGATTCCTCAACAATGGGTGACAGGACTCGATGCAACGTCGCTTTGGGAACACTTTCAATTGGTACAATGTGCTTGTTGATGAAGCAGACAAGCACATCAATGATGTGATCTCCATTGTGCACTAAAAGCACCGCAACATCAAAGACAATAATTGCAATTCCATCGAGACGAAATCAACTGCTGTCTTCCCTCAGCCTTCATCACCCTCAGTGCATTCAGATTCCTGGCCAGCCTCCCCAATCAAATGCAGACGAGAATCTTCTCCTGCTCCTTCCGATACTACAGCAAGCGAGGATGGCGATGAAAAGCAGAACCCACAGCAACCCAAGTGTTCTAAAGGAATCGCCAACCCGTTCTCAGATCCGATCCCCCGAGATCGTCCTAGTGAGTATCTGCAGGATCGCTGTCCACTATGTTTTGGAGGGGAGCTTTCACAAAAAATACGGTCTGGGTAGGTGGCATTCTGCTTTGCAAATATTGTCTGACATATGTTGATAGTCCGGATTGCATAGTTGCGCTAGATATGTGCTTCATGCAGAAACACAATAAGCAAATTCGAGATCCAGAACGACACCACCCATATGATATCTTCATGCCTGAAATACAGGTTAAAGCGATGGAGGAATACATTGAGAGCGTCAGAGGACCAGCTACAAAATTGGCGAAACAGAAAAGGATAGGCAAGCAATCTGAGGCTGCTAGAGATGACGGTTTTAATAAGCCCAAGCTCAGGGTTCCGCGGTCAGTGCTCGACACCTGTCAGGACAGTTTTACTGCAGCCGACGAAGCAAGAACCAAGTCGAGCATAAAATTCTTTGACAGCACTGGGCTCATGGCTCTCATTTGCCGCCATGACCGGGTCCTCTGGCTGGCGAATATGACTTCAGCAGGGGAAAAGCAAGTCTATCCCCTCGTTCTGCTTGAGATGCTATTCCAGCATCTCCCACTTAATTGGACAGTAGGCGCTCTATATGATATTATGTGCATGCTCGAGCGTACCTGTCGACTGTGGGGTTTCCTTGACTGTTACATTGATCGAATGCTGTTTGTGGTCTCTGTTTTCCATGCCTTTGGACATGGATGGCCTTGTCAGTTAATTCACCATCCTCAGAAGTGTATCGGGTTTGGAACCTCGGATGGGGAAAGCTGTGAACACCTTTGGCAATTAATCTCATTCCTAATATCATATCTTAGAGTCTGCAGTGTAAGTAAAATAATTGGCAATGGAATCTTACTAATTTACTAACAGTACCATTTACGATTATATACACTCAATGGACAAATCCGTCACCGTAGCAAGGAAAGTCTTGAGCGTATTGCACAGTGGTTAGCCCGGAAGGCTCGTCAATGCCTGAAGAAAAGGGAACTTGCATCTGCCATGCTCAAGAAGAGTGGCCAAGATGAAGCAATACTCCATGAGCAATGGAAAGCTCAAGTTGAAGCTCAGACTCGTCCTCTACCACGTAAGTTATTCCTTGAGCTGAGAGTGCAACCAATCATTCTTCTTTCTATCCCAGGTCAGTCTGAGAAAAAGGGTGAAGCGATAATCAAGAAGGTAGTCACCTTCTATAAGCAAAAGGACCTCCTCCAAAAACAAGTAGAGGCGGCAGAGGAAGCCATCCTCAATGCAGATACATTGGAAGAAGAAGAGAGTCTTGAGACTAGATTGGAGGCTGATCAGAAGAAACTGACTGAGGTGAAACAGAAGATCGAGAATGCAGAGAAAAACCTTGGAGCAGCAGGCAAGAAAACACTGCAAGGCTTGTTGAAAAGTCTCTACATCAAGAAGCGGATGAATGCCCTGACAGTCAAAATTCAGATTCAACACAAATTGTGTCAACGCAAGTTTGAATTTGACTGGTTTGAACGAGCGGCTTGACAACAAAGGAATGGTATGCCAACCTAGATTATTCATCAATATTATGCTCAAATTGTTGCATAGAGCAAAAGCTGCATGTACACGTAGAGTCAGCAGTGAAACGACGAGAACCAAACATCCAAAAGTTGGCAAAGGCATACAACAAATTATGTTCTGAACTCGATCAATTGATTCAAGAAGGCAAAGCTCCTGAGGGGGCCATTTCACCACGACCCATTAATATGGATCGCTTATTTGATCTTGATGTCGACGATGAAATATGGCAAGATGTTGGATTAGAGGAGTCTGATATGACAACACCACCTCGTTGGATGTCCGATGAAGCAGTTCGTGATGGTATCAAAGCCATGCTAGAGCTTGATAGGTGCAAAGAGGAAGAAGAGTGCCTAGTTCATGAGCACCGAGCACTACAAGTCTGGTTTTCTGAGGAGTGGGCAGTGATCAAGCAGGCTATTCAAACAGCACAGAGCTTGGGTATGTTATAATTTGATAGTCTTTGCAACTAATCCAGTGCAATCTAGATGACCATACCCTCGAATATGCACTTCAACTACTAGGCTGGGACATGGGTGAGGGTTACCCGGCTGGGTTACGGTGTTTCACTGCCCGGGTACGGGTGCGTGTAAATATTTTTGAAACTGTGACATTGGTAGATATGGCCAATGCTGTCATTGGGGCTGTGTAATAATACAAAAGCATGCCATTTGTCCATAATAATTGAATAATACTCCATATGGTTTCATCGGGTATCTTTCAGATTCCATAGAACCATACCTGAATATAGTAACACCATGGTAACCGGTACACTCGCCTAGATGGTTATGATAAGTTGCGGTTACGGGTGCGGTGCTGATCAAATTCACTCGCAGTGAACCCGTGTTATTGCCTATCAACTACGGAAAAATGCTCTGCTGAAGCTATATATTGGCTGGGAAAAAAACCTGCAGTCTCTTGACATTGGAGAAGAAGATATACCAGAATGGGGACCTTTGGAGCATGAGCTTGCTGATGCAAGACATGCATCACTCGTAGCTTGTGTTGCTGAGGGTGATGCTGAAGACATGACAGGTTTGATAGTGGATACAGATGATATTGATGATGACTTGGGTTTTGAAGAAGAGGAGGATGTGGGTCTAGCTGATGCATTGGATACAGTGGATTTGGCAGACAACTCAAGAGGAGAGGGTGTTGATGATGATGTCTTTAGTGATATTGAGTCTTAGGAATAAATCTATGAAATTGATGTCTTTTTACTTTGAACATTAAGTGTGAGAAATGCTTATTTATGACTTTGACCTAGCTAAGATACTTGATGTAAATATGTGTTGAGTTTTATAAGAGATTGGTCTGACTAGGTCTCAACTTCAAAATAAAACATCCAATTCTCTATGGTCTGACCAAGTTTTAGAAAAATCTATCTAAGTCCTTTTCTAATGGTCTGACCAAGGTAGAATACACTTTGGTCTGACCAACAGCTGTGGTCTGACCAAGGTAAATACACTTTGGTCTGACCAACAGCTGTGGTCTAGGTGAAATGCACTTTGGTCTGACCAAGGTAAAAATGCCCTTTGGTCTGACCAACATACAATTTTTTGGATGGCAATGGTCTGACCAAGTGGGTCTATGGTCAGACCAAACAAGATGGTCAGTGACCATGGTCATAGGGCATGTTAGCTCATTCATATTAGGGGTATCATGTAGGCTAACTAGGCCTGGGGGGGGTATGACTGGGGTGTGATATCATTGACCTACTAACAAGTGTCTACTGGTCAATGCTGTGGTGTATATCTATAGACCAATTCTGTAATTAGGGCAAACTGGATGATGTGTTGGATTCAAAGATGTGTATTTTTCAATTTACAAAGTGTAAGTGACTATTATTCTTTGATTATCTCTGTAATTAACAATATACAGTCATGACATCACCCCAGAGGTATAGAGGCAGAGAAGAATTTCTTAAACAGTTGATAATGGATCTAGAGGTATAAAGGCAGTGTGGAACAGGGAGAGAATGACAACAGATCCAAGGCAGAGAGTAAGACAGTGATGGCAGATCTAGAGGTATAAAGGCAGAGTGGAACAGAAGACGACAGCAAAAAGATTATTCTATAGCTGGATTCTGGATGGCAGCCTCTTTTTTCTTGGCAAATTCTCTTCTATATTCAAACCAGCGATACACCTGGTTTTTGGTCCTATCACTGCATCAGCTTGTATCACATCATGAGATCAACATACAGTCCAGTTTCAGCTGCAAGGGCACCTAAAGACATCCCTGGGTACTTGTTCTCTGAGTAGGCTTTCTGAAGAATACACAACTGCTCTGTGTTCTTATTAGTTTGGCCACTAACATGTTGCTTGATTCCATGCTCCTTTTGGTATTTCAATCTCTTCCCATTGAACCAAGTTCGCACTTTTTTTTCTTCTCTGTTGCTGTATTAGCTTGAATTGCATCCTAAAATCAACTCACAATCCAGTCTGGATGGCAAGGGCAGTGATTTGAGCTTGCATAGGATGTTGGTTCTCATCAAAGGTGTTGATGAATATGTCAAGTTGTTGATTGGTTTCATCACTGCGATGACCAGTTGGTACATGTATTTGCAAGAGAGCCAGTTGTGCATCAGTCAATTCAACTTGATGACTAGAAGACATATCAAGGTCGTGTTGATGGTCAAGGTTTTGTCAAGGTCGTGTTCAAGTTATATCACAATCATGTGATACTGTAAAATGTTTTTATTCACTGGAAGTAGTAGGAAAGATAGAAAAGCTCGTGGAGTAGTAGTGTAGCAGAATAGGCAGCCTTCATGTATTTAGCAAGTAGTAACTACCTAGTACTTTCACATACAACAGTTCCAGCCAGCTAGACTGTCCATGGAGTCTTGTCTCTTTGAAGAAAGATCTCTCCCAGGTCACTTGTCGTAGCCAGAATCTTGCATATCCATGAGGTCGCTGATATGCTGGTTATGTGGCTAGACCTACAAACCGACAAGAACTACCTCCTAGGCTATCCTAGAAGTCTGAGGATGAGTATAGGTTCGTCTAGAGTGTCTATGATGTTGAGACTCGAAGGTTGAATGCCCTCGGAGCTTTGAAACTTCATCAGGAAAAACCCTTTTTGACCTGGCAAACCTGGCAAACTTGAGTAAACCTGAGTCAACCTAAGTCAACCTGAGCTGATCTGGGACTAACCTAGACATGACCTGGGCTGACCTGGGTTGACTTGGGCTAACCTAGACATGACTTAGGTTGACCTGGCTGACCTGAAAATTGAGACTTAAACCTGGGACTGACCAAGGTTGACATAGGTTGATCCAGGTCAACCTTGAGGCATCCAGGTTAAAAAGGGTTTTTCCTGATGTTGTTACTGGCTGTTGATCTGTGACTTAGCTAGCTACTGAGGTTGGATTACTTAGAAAGGAGTGCTATTAGGTGACAAGTGTTGTCAAGAAACCTGAATAACTGATTTACTCAATTGGTTAATAGTGGTAGTCAAAGTAAGACTTTTCACTTACTTTTCACTTACTTTTTACTTACTTTTAATTTTCATTTTTGTCTACTTTTCATCCAAGAGCAAACAAAAAGTAAAAGTAAAAGGAGCTTGAAAAGGAAGTCTGGACGTCCTTTTACTTTTTCACATCACTTTTAGTCTACTTTTGGCATTCCTTTTTTCAGTAAGAGTCATGGGAAAAGTAGAACTATCTACTTTTTCTCTCCTTTTACTAAAACTTTGAGGAGGGGGGTTCAAGGTAGCTACTTTTAGCTACTTTTTGATCACTTTTTATTTCACTTTTGAGTCATTTTACTGCCAAATTGACAAAAAGTAGAGAAAAAGTGGTGTTGAAAAGTGGCCAAAAAGGCTTACTTTGAACACCACTAATGTCTACTGGTATGAGAAGTATCGAGTGTTAGCTACGGAGTTTAACAATGAAGTCATGTGATGGCTCCTCAGAGAGAAAAGGAAGAAAGAGATCACAGAGAGAGAGCTACAGACCCAGACAAGCATCTGACTCTGCATCGCATTCATCATCAGACCCTACTGCATGGTTGTCTTGCTAATACAAGACTTTCAGAACAGAATGCATCAGATACTATAGGGGCCTCAGAGGACTTCCAACCATCTGTCACAACATAAAGACAATTGATAGGCCTTTCTAGGCTTGCTTAAAACCAGTGAAACATGTTTCAACACACGCAGAGCATATGGACAATATTGGCCGCCTCTTCAGAAATAGCAATTCCAAGGAGGTTGGAAATTCAAATATACATGATTGGTGGCACAGCATATGGATACCAACTTGCAATGTTGCCTTTCTGTGTCGTTTCTCATCAGTTTTGACTCATCAGACTGAATACACGCATGGCCATTGTAGATTTGTTTCATTTCATCTATATTTATCATTTTGTACAAGTATATAAGGACCCAAGGACCTAGTAAATCAGGGGAATTAACACCCCCTTGCATACCCTCAGGTATTTGGCTTGGTGCAATACCATTTGTTTGATTGATCTCAAGTGTGAGATTAGTTGCTAAGTTTTGGTCTTGAGACTCGGTCTTGAGAGTTTTGGTCTTGTTTACTCAGGAATACGGAACTTGTCTGGAATTTGTACCTTGATTATGGGATTGGAACCCATCAATTGAACACTGAATTAAGGTCTTAAGAACAGAACTTTACAATAAGTCTTGCTACCCAAGCAAACCACTTTGAAAGAAGTTTGATTTTATGATCAAACTTTGCATGTTCTAAGACCCAAGGAGCTTCTATTCTAAAGATAGACTCCACATCTATACACTAAGCAAAGAGACTCTAAAAAGTCATCATCCACAAAGGCCTCCTCTTGTGACAAACTTCAAAAAGAGCATTAACTCAAAGTCATGCAAACTTGTGATCTCTGGTGATCCCTCTAACCTACATGCACTAATCAACAGGTATACTCAAAATGTATACTTGCATCTCTTTGTTGAATCTCTATCTTCCACATCACTATATGTTTTGCCTTTGCCTTGTCACCTGCCTTAAAGGAAGAAAAAAACATTGTAGCATTGGGTGTTATGCACACGTTGTGGAAGAGTCATCGACCCCACAGATCGATTCCCCCTTCCTTCGACATTTTCCCAACACTCTCCATCTTGTACATCGACTCTAGCATGAACCTATACTTATGCTATATCGACTATTCCTCCACTCCACCACTAATTCATATCAATTGACTATCCAACTCCCACAATTCCAATTATTCATATCTCAACATTCCAACTATTTCAACTTACTTACAATTCTATCCATACGACTTGAGGTGAACCAATATCCAGATCATCCGCACCATCCCTCTGGTTGATCCACACCTTTGGCAAGTGTGTTTGAGGCTCGGGCAACCTCACGATCATTCCTAACCAGTTGTATCTTGTCTGATGGCAAGCCGGTGTGAAGGATTGAGGATAACTGACGGTCATTTCTATTTTAAGTATAACCAATGGTCACTCGTATTTACAGTTCCATATGGTTGTATTAGTAATTAATCCATCTTTTGACTTTTACTTTCATCTCAGAGCAACCACAGAGTTTATTGAGCAAATATGAGCCTACAACTGAGCTGAGTTATCACAAAACCGACGTGCTTATCATTTACAGCTACCCGAGGTAAGGATTAACCTCGTTTACCTCATCCATCCAACCAACAAACCGGCAACCACAACACAACCTTTAGAACTCCATCTAGCTATAGACACTCAACCTTTTCCACAATGTCATTCCATCCCAGTCAACAGGCCTTCTGCATTCACATACTTCAGTCTCACCATGGACCATCCATGGCACTTGCAACTGTTGTCCACTGTTACAATTCCAAGCCTCATGGTTAGTGTCAGTCTTGAATACAGACAGCATGCTCCATGAAAGTCAATAAAGTTTTTTACAACAGCTTTAGGACCTCAGACTGGCATTGGATCAAAGAGCAGACCACATACTGCTGTGATAATTAAGTATGATCTCCATCAGTGTTCTCTGTGCAATTATGAGTTGTACATTGCGGGTTCTTTCTCCTTGATAGAAGGTGTAAACATGCTTTATCCCTATCATGAAGTGTGCGTAGTATTTGTTTTCAAGGGGAACACCTTGATCATACAGCTCTTCAAATGTTCTGTTTCCTCTGTACTGATATCCTAGGGATTGGAGCCAATTGCTGATGAGCATCCCTTGTCCTGGTAAGCAATATATGTCCATATCTGACCCTGACCAGCAATCTCCAGTTATAAATTGAAGTGCAAGTGAACCAGATATCAACAGCCCTTTCAGTTTAGCATTATTGTCATATTGATAGACTGGCTGTGGTCCAGGCCTGGCCCTGCTGAACCTCGGGTCAGACCTGGCCCTGACCCTTTTGGTAAGGTTTGGGTCCAGTGACAGGAAACCTCACTGTGAAGATGTGAGGGAGCTGACTACGCTGCTACTAAAAGCTAAGAGAGAGAGGGAACTGATCATGGGCTGGCAAGGAGAACTAGAGCTCTACACTCTACACCACACTCCAAACCACACTAATTTCAATGCCTTAGAACACTTCTTCTTTTATTTTATTTCCCTTGAGTTTGTTGGCTCACGAAATGCACACCCACAGAGTCGTGGAGACAAACAAAACTTGAAATACGAATGAGAGTGATATCAGATGTACTGGTGCAAAGACCGAAGTCTCAAAGTTGACTATAAGTCAGGGTATTTCCTGATAAGGAAAGAGAGGGGTGTCCTAGGACAGCAGACTAAAATGCCTCATTATGATAAGTGGCTAATGACAAGCAGGGCAGCAATGATAGGAATGCTATGGGGTGGGGTCTGCACACATGCGGGGCTGTCGACACCTGAGACAGGTGCTAGAAGCGAGCGAAGGTGCTGGCTGAGGGCAGGCTCACAGAAAATGATCTGCAACAACACAACTCACAAACAACACCAGAACACACTCCTACTAGATGCACTAGTCTCTCTTTATATTCCGGGGGTGATCCTAGAAAGGCATTTTTGCAAGGATTTTACATATAAATCATGTTTCACTTCTAGATTCATTACCAGCCTGCCAACTGACATTCCACATGTTACATGACTGATTTCATTTGTTGATTAGTGAATCTCACCAGGTGGCCTACTCAGTCTCACTTGAATAACAGGTAAACAAACAGGTAAAATTCAAGTGGGCTAAGGTCCTAGTGGAAGAAGATACCCAGCACTGAAGTTGGAGTTCATTATGATTATGTTTCTGAGTTCCACATGTCCAGCAACAACTGTGTTTTACAAATACAATAAATCAATCAACCACTGCCCATCAGACCCTAATTATGAGTGAAATGATTAGTGAAAGCCTGTAGGAGAACAAATGACAAACGTGTCATCATCATAATGGAACAATGTCTATCAATTACTCAGACAAGCACCAAATAGACAGCATTTCCAAACCTTCTTTGGATTGTCTGGGGCTGTACGGACATAGCGGTCATTGTCCACAGGACTAAACTATAAGATGAACCATACAATATACAAGCTACTCACCGTTCCTTCTTCTATTGAGACTGTGAGTATCAACAGAGCACAAAAGGCAAAAGGAACCTTGCATGACGCCAACATGCTCTGCACACTAAGGCAGATTGCAATGACACCCAATACAGGAGACCACTCATTACCTTTAGGTTAATTAGCAAGCATCTTGATGTAAAACTTGCCACTTGCCAATCGTGTTGAGACAAATATGGCCGTTGCTGTACCTTCTGTCCTTCAGTTACAACAAATTTATGCTTTTGATCATACGTATGCGGGTGAATAGGTGCCTGCTTTCCTTCAGTTACAACAAACTGGACTGCTGGTGATTGGATTGGGTATTGAGAATCAAAGCGGAACTGAAGTGTGTAGACCTCTCCCTTGGGTGAAATAGTATCAGAAAGCTGTGTGTTTGGTGTGCAAAATATACCTTGTATAGGGATTCACCTAGCACTTCGATATCGAACCACCAAGTTTCAAAATCGTCGGCCTTGACCAAAGTGATGCCTGGTTCAAACTATGAGCAACAGGACGGACGAGCAAGCGCAACAGATATCGGACCGACCAACAGGACATCCGTTCAGCTTGATCTCGGACAGCTCCTTGGAGAGACGTCGAGAAGAAATGGAAGCCATTGCTGCAAATGTCGACAAACAAAGGGATACAAAAGTCGGGCAAAGGTCACGCGTTTCTATAATGTCTTTCCATCTCTACCTTAGAGTCACTTGTAACTTCGTCTGAGAGAGGTTTGCAGGCGCTCGTGGAGATGAAGAACAACTTCCTACTGCATCGCATTAGCCAGTTATTTTATTTTATCTTCTGGCATAATGTAGTTGGAAATATCACATTGTACATCAGGGTGACATGTAGCGAGCCATTCTAAGTGATTGCCATGAGCAACCCGTGTTGAACCAATCAAACTGACCCAGATTGCTTCGCCAGGCGTTTCTCGAGTTTTTCAAATTCTGTCTTAGCAATCTCCTCTTCTTGGTCGAGCACTTGTTCGACGCCCTTCACCTCTGGAATATAGTGCATCAACATCCTCTCAATTCCACTCTTCAATGTGACCGTACTGGAATCGCAACCGCGACAACTTCCCTTCAATTTGATTTTAACCAGGCCTGACCCTTCTTCGTCAAAGCCTCTGTATTCAATGTCTCCTCCATCCTCCATGATTGCAGGCCGCACTCTGGTTTCTAGAAGCTCTTTAATCATGGCAACAGTCTCCGAGTCTGTGTCAAGTATTTTCGTGTCTTGCGGTCCTGCACTGTCTCTGTCTTGTTGGCTGCGAAAAAGCGGCTGCTCTGAGGAGAAGAATTCCATCAGTGTTGAATATATCTCCGGCTTCAGAACACCCCAAGGATTTTCAGAATCCTTGGAAACGGTGACAAAGTCGGGTCCATAGAAAACGCCCTTGACACCTTCTATACCCATTAAACGCACAGCCAGCGGTGACGACAGCGCAGTGCGGGTATCCAGAAACTCGGCTGTACCTTCGCCCATGACTTGTACACCTGGCAGGAACTTCAGCGAGTCCTCATTGGGTGTTGACTCGGTCTGTATAAACATGGAGCGTGCTTGTAAAGATGAGAAAGTACGACTTGAAATTTTGAGAAATGCTGACTGAGTAGAGGATTTGGCCGGTTGTTCGAAGACGAGTCGAGTCTAGAAGATTTTATCGTGGACATCGTTTCTTGCGGCAACGTTGTTGCATAGCGCCTCCATGACGTCCGATACAACCGCGAAGAGTTGAATGAGACGGGTCGAATGCATCGCAGCAGCATCGTCGATGACATAGTCAGAAATGTAACCGGTCTATAAAAAGAACTCATAGCTCGACCTCAAAAATGTCACTTGGGCACATTCTGCTAGCCTTGCTTCTGCTCTGGCTGTCGTACAGACTGCTGAACTTGTTCTTATTTCTAAGACCCACGACAAAGCACTCTTTGCGCTCCGTTGCAATCCTGGTCCTGGGCGATATCGGTCGTAGTCCCAGAATGATGTATCACGCAGAAAGTTTCGCAGAAAACGAGTTCCAGACGCATCTAATTGGATATAGAGGTATAAATGCTCTTAATAAATAGGCTTGTGTCTTCATTTCTGTAGGGTCACGCCCAATCCCAGCATTGGAACGCCTTCCGTTGGTTAAAATCCGATACCTACCTGAACTACCTGATCATATCAGAATCCTTCCATTCCTTATACACGGTCCTTTAAAAGTTCTTCATCAGACCATTTCAATCATCTTGGAACTCTTGGTTAATATGGCTATACCTCCAGAGTTCATTCTTGTACAGGTGTGTCCCACTGCTGTTAAACTTGTGCACCGACTTATATGACTGGAGAATCCGCCTAGCATACCATCTCTTTTTGTGGTCTGGCTGGTCAGCCGAATCAGAGGCTGCAAGGTCATTATCGACTGGCACAACCTAGGATACAGTATCCTTGCTCTTAAACTGGGGAACGATCACTTCTTTGTCCGCATTTATAAATGGTAAGCGTTGATGTACTACACTTTTACCGTTCATCTCTTGAGCTTAGGCTCGAATATACCTTCGGAAGATCCGCTTTTGCACATTTATTCGTCACACAAGCCTTGCACGATCATCTTGTGTATGAATGGAACCTCAAGTATGTTTCGGTCATAGTATGAACGCTCATCTGAACACACCTCACTACTATAGAGGTAAAAAAATAGTCCTGCATGACCGTCCGCCGAGACACTTTCATCGAGCGACCCCACAAGAAATGCACGAGGTGAGATAATCTTTCTTTCAATATTGTTCTGATTCCTAAAGCTCTTCGTAAAACTCGTCTCAATTTTCTCCGACAACGCTTTAGAAGAGTTTCTACCAGAGTTTAATAGTCCCTACTCAACTCCTTTCACTGACACAACTAACAATCTTGGTGAAAGATCCCTGCCTCACGCAGCTGCTATCACGTCAATACCGTTGACGGAACCCAATTATTCAGAAATCAGTCCGCCGGCGCTACGGTCTGATCGCCCTGCATTGATAGTATCGAGCACCTCTTGGACTCCAGATGAAGACTTCAGAATTCTTTTAGATGCTCTGAGAATATACGAATCAGAGGCGAGAACAAGCAATCGGGAGAATGCAAATGGAAAGTTGCCAAAGTTGTTGATGGTAATAACCGGAAAAGGAGATAAAGACGCATATATGGAACAAGTAGCTGCTCTCCACAAAGAGTGGAAGTTCGTTCGATGCATCAGCTTATGGCTGGAAGCTGAGGACTATCCGACCTTGCTAGGTTCCTGAAGCATTTAGCTTGGTACTTTCATCACTTACATCCTTACAGGCTCGGCAGACCTAGGCATATCCTTACATTCGAGCTCATCGAAGATGGATCTTCCCATGAAAGTCGTCGATATGTTTGGGTGCGGGTTGCCAGTTTGCGCACTTGGATTTGAATGGTAGGCAGCGATTGCTCCTGAGGGTACACCTAATGATATCTTCAAGCCTGGATGAGCTGGTGATTGATGGTCTCAACGGTTTGGTGTTCAAAGATGCAGAGCAGCTTTCAAAACAGCTAGTTGTATGTGAAAATCAAAAGGTCTAGCTGACGCTGAAACCTTGTACAGGATTTGTTGAAATCATTTCCAGAGTCGGATTCTCTGTCTTCTCTATCCTCGACTGTTCAGGCTGCCACTCAAAACTTGCCATCTCACCAGCGTGCCGATGAAGGACAGTGGCGATGGGGAAGTTGGAGTGATAATTGGGTTCGCGCAATGAAACCACTCATTTTACGCGACGCGTCGAGAGAGTGAATCTATGTTGCATTTATCCAGCAGTCGTGGCTGCCATGGTTAACGTGTCCACACGCCAGCGACCTTTACACTCCTTCTGCAGGAGATCACTAATGACTCGAAATTGTGCAGGGTCGATCAACATGATCTGGTTGGGCTTTAAGAAGCTGACGGATGAGAAGGACAGATATGCATACCACTCCCCACTCATCCGGATCCATCTCATCGTCTTCGACGGTCTCTGCTCCTTCAATCACTTGCTCCCGAAGACGTTTACCTTCCGCCACAGGCATTGAGACCCTAACACGCATGCGGGCACGTTGAATAGGCAGTTTTGAATCAGATTGAAGCAGCTTAATGCATTCAGAGACCTAGCCAACTTGAGCTGAGCGAACTAGGGGCGGAAAGCAGTGTTACCTGACTCTTGGCAGTCTTGCCTTGCTTAACACTGAAGCCGACTTCAGACATGGCCTTTTCAATCAGGCCAACGGGATATGGATGTTGAGTAGCAGGATCTACGCATTTTGCGGCAACAAGGGTCGCAATCTCCTTCCGAAGGGAACTTATATCATGTTCACGTTCTTTCTCACCGATTTGAACTTCGCCTTTCTTGAGTATCTAGAAACGAATAAGATTGATAGGCAGAGAGGGTTGGTGCCCCGACCTCTTCGACAATGGGTGCGACTTGTGTTGTCCCGAAGGCTTTCTGCAAGTCTCCGTTCTTTGCAATTTCACCTTTGGAGACGTTTACGAAGACGCTGCTGATTTGGAGCACATCGTCCAGATTTGTTTCTCTATTGGAACGCTGTAGTGATTTGAGGATGACCTTGCGGTTGTGACTTACACACCGGTTCTCCACTCCTGGACTTTGTTCTTGTAGCAGGCGATCTAGACAAGCTTGGGTATTTGCAAAAGAACAAGTTGATTCACAGACTTCGAAACGCTTTCCGGCTTTCTTCAATCGAACGATGGACACGTTGGTCAATCTGTAAGCAGAGACGTTGGTGGAATTAAGTCAATGAGTCGAGTTTTACTTTATCTGGTTGGATGGCTGTTGGATCTTGGACATGTCGAGACGGTAACCACTGACAAGCTGCGGGCAGGTCAGGTGAGCATTCATTATCTTCCTCTGCTCCCTTTTCGACGATGAAAGGCCTCACAAAAACGATTAAACGGTAAGAGCGAGAGATTTCAAATTGATTGCAACTTAGTCTAGCGTAGTACACCGTTCATGGTGACCAGCAAGGTCGGACTGTCCAAAAGTAAGCAACCAAGTTACCGAGCAGACTTGCACTCTAATTGAGTGTTATCAGAGTCGAACGATCCTGAATTCGATGACTGGCAACGCAACTTCAGTATGCTGGAACAGGCAACCGAAAAACTGCTCAAAGACACCAAGTCCTTCACCGATGCTGTCAACAGTCTGTCTCCTGTTACCATGAATAAATACGAAGACCTTATGATGATTGCAGATATGTTCACTTCTGCCGCAGGATTTTCGTCCCACTTCTCCACGATTTTCCACCCTATATCTGATGAATATGACTTGCTCGGGAAGCATCCGAACTGTGCACACACGATCAAGAGTATCAACAAGTATGAGACTGCCATGGAGGAGCTCAGAGCGTCGGTTGGACCTGAACTCGAACTTGTTGAGAGTCGAGTTGTCGGGCCAGTGAAGGAGTACCAGTCTGTGCTTAAAACGATCCGCAAAACGATCACCAAGCGTAACCACAAGGTGCGCGGCTTTGCTGCATCAAGCTTCGTTGACTAGGATGCAAGCTCACTGACTATGATCGCTTCAACAACTCCCTGACCAAATTGCGAGACAAGAAGGAAAAGTCTTTGAGCGACGAGAAAAATCTGTTCAAGGTAAGATCCACTCGTTGCAACGCTTTCACGACCCGAGTCTCGCTAGCTCGAGCAAGATTTTGAAATGGCAACAAATGAGTACGAGTACATCAATACTGCGTTGAAACAAGATCTGCCCCGATTCATGACGCTCAGTACTCAGTTCATTGACCCCTTGTTCCATTCCTTTTACTACATGCAGTACGTATAATGACCCTTGAGATGTGGGACTGATTTTGGTTAGACTGAACATATATTATCTCATCCTAGAAAAGATGAACGCGTTTGCAGAGAGTGCTCAATATGATATCACTAGTATTCCTGGATCTGCGATAGCGTCAGGGTACGAAGAACAGCGAACGGATGCATGGAGCGACATTGAAAACCTGAATATCACGAAACGCATCATCTCCGTGTGTAAGTAGCTGCATCGCGTACAGCCTGAGTGCTGACTGCGAAATAGCAAAGCTGGTGCAGCAGAATCGACAGGGTGGTGGGATGAGTCGGTCTACGTCGAATGACAGCAAAGCCTCGCTGAGTGGTGCGCCATTCAAGAAACCACCACCGCCTCCTTCCAATGCAGCTCCTCCCAGTGCGCCCCCTCCATACACACCATCTGGAGCTATGAATGCAGCTGTCACAAAAAAAGCTCCCCCTCCTCCTCCCCCACTCAAACCCAAACCAAAGCCCGCCCCGCAAGTGCAATATGTGGTTGCTCTCTATGATTTTGCTGCTCAGGTTTGTCCACGCGTCTGCCTTGCAGGCCAACTTTGTGATGTTTCCCACATAGGCCGACGGTGATCTGTCTTTTAGTGCTGGTGACAGAATAGAGATTGTAGAAAGGTCTGGCAGTGCTGAGGATTGGTGGACAGGACGATTGAACGGACAGCAAGGCGTTTTTCCAGGTGGGTCTCATCGGTTCTCTTACATTCCGATACAAATGAACCTTTCAGGTAACTATGTTCAGGATACTTAGAAATCTAAATTATCTTCTTCCACGAGCGACGGACTCCGACTACCATGGGCTCCACATTAGTTATGACGTTGACGCTGTGCAAAGCACAGCTGTGAAGCGCTTTCAAAGCGCATTCTTAGAACAGGCGCCGAAAAGTAGGACGGCGATTGAGTCAGTGAGAAGCCGACGGGCGTCTGTTGCCAGACCTGCTGATCACTGTAGCTGTGAAGATAGTCTGATAAGTATCGGCAGAGATCGTTGGCCGTTGATCATGATATACGGACTGAGGCGCAGTAGACTATGTTCCTGACGTGTGGGCGCCTACCTGAAGCTGGGGAAAGTTCTATATGACTAAATACAGAATATGGGGAATTCTGGATGAGAGGCTATGACTCCATCATTCGGAGGCGGTACTGGATGACTTGAAGAGGAACGCTATAAGAACGCGTCAAATTCGGTAGGGACTCCCAGAATCCGTCGATATGCCAGGAAAACATGTACACGTCCGCTTTGCAGAGAGCACGCCATCGCCATCATTCACATCGAGCACACTGCCCTCTTCGGGGGGCCCGCCCACACCGCTCAGTGCTTACGGCTCACAATACTGCCCCTTGCCTGCCATAGCTACTCAAGTCAACCCCGTCCTCGCACGAGCAGCAACACCGGCATTGAGCTGGAATCTAGTCTCGTCGCCCCAGGAAGTACGGCCCACGATGCCATCATCTGTTTCCGTGGACGTGCTACGACAACCAGCAACCTATCCTCCTCTTCCGTCGATGAGGATTGTCTCCAGTCAACTTCCATGGACTTTGACCATCACGCCTCAGTCTGGGTCCTTCGTGACAGTTGGTGATTTCATCACTGGCTTGTACTCGTCTCTGCGCACAAGTGTGACTGCAGACGAGTTTTCACGCATTCCGACACATTCAATGCAGAATGCTGTCAGAGCAGCCTACATCAATCGCTGCAGCCTCGCGCAAATGCGAGCAGAAGAGGAGAAGGCCAAGGGTGTAAAGCGAATCGACTTTTTGTGCCAACAAGTACGGTTCATGGGCTTGTCTAGCATCGGGAAGGACGCGACCTTCAAGCTGAGTGTTGCATGAGCTTCAATGAGATTATACCCTAGTCTATCATACCCCTATCACTGTATACATTATGTATAATTCAAATGCTACCAGGAGACCTGGGTTTCTGCAATTCTTGACTATAAATAGCACCGTCCAACAAAGTTCACTTCGGGTAAACCCGTGACCGTGCCAAATTACTCGTTGCTGATTGGCTGCGAGCGAAGGCTACAGCAGTCATGTAATAGTATCCCGTGACTTGACTGTTCCATGATTTCTTTCCATCGTCTGCAGCATGCAGCTCGAATGTCTGCCATGCCATTCTTGTATCCATCGCCAATTCGAAAGGCACTACTCAGCGACCTTGCAAAGTCTTCAAAGTCTTCGCCGCTCGACTCGTCACCGCTTGTCGTTCCATCAACATCTTCACTACTTTTGGATGCTTCAGCACCTCAAACAGTAGCAGCACCACCCGCAGCACCAAAGATCGAGAAACAGAGGCCAAAGATACGGTCAACAAAGCAAGCATTGACAATAGTCCGTAACTCTCTCGCAACTCCTTCGTCTCTGACTCCTCCGCAGACACCCACAGCTGTTTTACGATTGCATTCTCTTCTTCGTGGTCCAACTCCGCAGCTAATCCGTGTTGGTGTTCGGAACAAAGGTTGCGCAGGACTATCCTATCATTTAGAATATGTCGACAAACCAGGAAGGTTCGATGAGGTCGTAGAACAAGATGGTGTCCGAGTTGTTATAGACAGCAAAGCCCTGTTTTCTATAATCGGCAGTGAAATGGATTGGAAAGAGGATGCCCTCAGGTGCGTACTCTTCACCCATCATGCCTGTCTCTCAAACAAACAACCAGCTCCAAGTTTGTGTTCAACAACCCCAACATCGTGGATGCGTGTGGATGTGGAGAATCCTTCACTGTCGCCTAGACTGCTGTACACTATAGCATCATAGTTTATGTATCGATAACACAATAATAGAATCTCTTTCTCTACACATACATCTGCATAAAAACCTTGAGGAGATGGAAATCTACGCGGCGTCCAGAAATTCTCTTGGCATGTCCACAAACGCTGCAGAACCGTCGCCCAGTATCCCCAATTGTTGAATGCACACGGCTGTATGCCTGTAGAGCATCTCCAGTGAAGGATGGGCCGGTTTACCTTGCGACTCTGCTCTGTCAGTCAGCAATGTTTAGAGAATCTGAAGTAACATACTGAGGATCGCTTGATTGAGTTCACTAGCTAGGGCAACTCTGGCCTGTTGTCCTGCAACCTCTGCTGCAATGCTACCCACTTTCAGCGGGTCACGGTAAGCAAGAATCCCGAAAGACCGCTTCAGCAATGCCTGCACTTCGGGTCGCAAATCATTCTTGTAATCATTCTGCAGGGTCTGGCGAGCATACAGGATTGCCTCCTCAGGGGATGATTCATCATCAACGGTCCCTTTTCCTGGATCATAAAATCCATTAAGAGTATTTGGCGACTCTTCGTCGTCCACATCCATCCTGTCTTCGTCGAATTCGTGTAAAAGATCGTTGTCATCAAGGCTAGCAGACAGCCTCTCCTTCGTCCGGTTTTCCAAGACCAATTCGACAAATTTACGACAGCGCAGCTTGATCAACATGAGATTGTCTTCAGCTTCGAGCACTGAAGGGTGATGTTTCTGCATTTCTTGCAACGCACAATCAATGTCTCCGGTCACGACAGCATTGACAACTTGTGTACGGAGTTTGATGTCTGCACCAAACGAAGTCGTTTGCGACATAGGAAGGTCATCCATTTCTACATCAGGATCTCCTGCTTTCAGAGCCTGCGCATTCTGGTTCTGGAATGCTTCCGCAGTCTTAGTGTATCCATGATGAGCGAGGTAGGACAAGACCAGTGTATTGATAGTCGCCTTTGTGCCGTCCTCTGACATTACGTTATTGCTACTGTCAGAAAACAGCTTGGCAAGAGAATGAGCGTTGAGCGGGGTGCTCATTATTTTAGACCAGGTGTCGTTCTTTTTCTGCTGCACATAAAAATCAATGTCGAATTTAAAAGGCTCATGTCCGAAATTGGCGATGATTGTATCACCGGGCTGAAGGCCGATTGCTGGGTAGAGCTGAACGTCTCGGCCTACATTGTCGAAGACTTGGCCTTGAGTGATAATGAATAGAGGGCTATGTAATTGAAAAATACGATACCAATGAGAGTGCCATTTTTAGTGTAAAAAACTTTGTTGGTTGTGAAATCAATTCCACATCCAACAATATCACCCACTCAAAAAAACCCCATTAGAAGAAACCAGAAGGAAGATGCAAACTTACGCCCAAACGTCGGACCAAACGGTGCTCCGGAATCGCCAGCAGATGCCCGTCCGTCGTCGCCATAATAGCCCCATGAGTTAAGCTCCCGACCGGGAAGACGCGATATTCGAGAATCTGAGGTAGAGAATCTGTCAAACCTCAGTTTTTTTTGCCTCTGAGATATAGTCAATTTACCCGACGCTGATATGTCTGTGAAAAAGTGTTAATGTAGGAAGGAGCGAGGGGTAGCACTGACGCTTTCGGGCCCTTGCTCCGAATCTCTACTTCATAATAGTAGATGCCGCAGGCCGGAGGAACAGACTCCACTGTTCGCGCGGCAGCATCTCTTTCAGAATTGCTAGTGGTATCTTTGTGTGATTTAGTGACTGTCTGAAACGATAGAAGAATGGATACTTTGATAACCTAGCTCCCTGCCATCGGGGCTAAGGTTGAGATTAGAGTGTCTTGTCTGCTCACTCCATCTTGTCGGTAGGTTAAGAGCTTGATCTGGAGAGGGAAGAGACATGGGTTCTCTCATTGGGGGTGGACTGACACTGCTGTCATCTTCACTGTCAGAAATGATAGGATCCGAGGGCTTGTGCGAAGACAGGGGGCTTAGGACCTGAGTCTGAAGCAGATTCCTGAAAGCAGAGTGGTCTAAATAGCTGGGTCTAGGAAAAGACTTTGAGGGTGAGTGAAGGTTTGAAGC
The DNA here is from genome assembly GCA_003313965.1 of Megacollybia marginata. NCBI lineage: Eukaryota > Fungi > Basidiomycota > Agaricomycetes > Agaricales > Porotheleaceae > Megacollybia > Megacollybia marginata. The sequence goes on from QLOY01002637.1 coordinate 24,915, forward strand.
TGGTGAGTGTGTTGCTGGACGAGTAGTTGGAGAAGTATGAGTGCCTGTGCTTGCCCTGCGATTTGGTACGGAAAGGGAAGGAACGGGAATACAAGAAGCATCGACACTGCGTGAAGAGTCTGCACGAATAATTCGAGGCTCAAAGGTCCGTGATTGGGGTGAGGCTCTGGAAAACGAAGCGCCAGTGAAGGACCTCGGTGCTGGTCTCAATGAAGACGTAGCACTCGCGCTTGTTGGGCGGAGACCGCCAAGAGAGTTCTCAGCAGTGAATGAAAGAGAAATAACAGAATCGATGTTTCGTCTGGGAATCGGAATGCTGGGTGACCTCGATGGTCTGGAGGCCATTTAGCGAGTCACGTGCATCGACGCGTAATGGCAAGTACTTTCATCTGCAAATTCATACTTGACTGCAATGTTGCAGGATAACACTCTCCGTCTTGTTCCAGGCCAGAAAGACAAGGTTGCTTCAGTTTCGGACACGGCCAACAGTCTAGGCTTGCACGATACACTCGAATTTGGCCCGCGAAACATCTCTGCGCAGATAAAGTCGTCTAATGATCTCCGAAACCGTCTTGAGAACGTCAGTGATATTACAACGCGCGTGAATGTTCCTGAAATTTGCAGTGGGAGGAAACTCAGGACAATCTGAAGCTCACGCTGCAGAGAAACCTGTATGGCCTGCATGCGCCAATGCGGCTGTTGATGGAACGTCGGATTGTGTCATATGTAGGCAGCCTTCCACTCGTCAATAAAGCTCATTAAATCAGGACCCTCACATGCCCACGTTGTCTGCATCGAATGTTCATCTCGATATCCTCATGGGCCGCGACGAAACGATATCGCCCGCTGATGTATTCGAAGGTAGGCCGTCTGTCTCATCAAAGCCGCGTCCATTTAGCTCTTTGCAGGCATGGAGACCGCTGCAAGACCAGCATCGAGCATCCATCGTGATATGGAAAGAAAGCTGAGAATATAACTTAGACACTGTTGTTGCTAGTTTACTACAACTTGATCATGCCCTCCACTGTCCCAAAGCAGGCTCCACGTCTTCCAAAGCCTGCAGCTCGTTACTGGAAGGGAAAAGTACCCAAAGGAGTTGCTCAAGTCGATTCAGACTCGGAAGATGAAGAATCGCCAGTTGAGGAGCAAGAACAAGATGACGTTCCGTTCAGCGGCGACCAGGAAATCAAAGACGACCAAGATGAACCCGAGGACATTTCGCTGCGGCAGGAAATCGCAAAGCCTTCAAAATCCATAAATATTGCCCTCAAAGACGTCGACATACGCGATGGCAAGGTCATCGTTGCTGGCCGAGAAGAGTCTGGGAGAACAACGGTTGAAGACGAAGGCTTGGCTGGGTCTCAGCGTTTCAGAACACTGCTCATTTTCAACAGAATCTGACGAGGAATCTGACGAAGACGACCAAGTTGTTAAGAGCAAGATAGAGCTCAAGGCCGAGTCGGACGAAGTGAGCGATTGTTCCTATCAACAATTGCTAGTTTAACATTCTATAAACCAGTCTAGCGAATATGAAACAGACTCGGAAGAGGAGGAAAAGCCCAAACTGCAATTCCGGCCTGTATTCGTCCCAAAGTAATGTCTGCGTTCTGACGTTCATTTCATGCTAAGTAACCTCTTCAGACGAAATCGAGTCACAACACAAGAGAAAGAAGTCCTGGCTGAAGACTCGGAAGAAGCACTGAAAAAGCAGCAGGAGGAATTGGAGGAACGTCGGAAACAAAGTCATGCAATGGTGGCTGAAAGTATTCGAAAAGAACTGGCAGAGAGTAAGTCGGTCGACCGTTTTTCACTCAACATTGGCTCATTGTAAACAGAGGAAAAGGAGGAACAGGTGCCGGATGTCGATGATACAGATGGATTAGATCCTGAGCAAGAGTTTGAGGCATGGCGGGCACGCGAACTGGCGCGTATCACAAAGGAACAGGATGCTCATAGAGCACGCCAGGAGGAGCAGGAAGAAATCGAACGGCGGCGGGCTATGCCGGAGGCACAAAGATTGAAGGAAGACACTGAACACGCACAAAAATCGCGAGATGAGAAGCCGAAGGGCAAACAAAGGTTCTTACAAAAGTATTGGCACAAGGGTGCATTCCGACAGGTGAAAGTTCAGCTCTGATGGTATATCTAGTTTTGAACGCTTTACAGGACGACGAGATCATGACACGACGCGACTACACAGAAGCGACCGAATCGACCATTGATATGACTATGCTCCCCAAAGTCATGCAAGTAAAGAATTTTGGCAAGCGCAGTCGAACAAAGTACACCCATCTCGTAGATCAGGACACAACCATATCTTCTGGAGGCTTTGGCGGCACTGCGCTCGTCAAGCAAGGTGGTACGTCCCTTGAAGGCGGCGGTTGCTTCCTCTGCGGCGGTCCGCACCTCAAAAAAGGTCTCTTTGATTTTGTAGAATGTCATTTTCTAAACCAGCTATCAGACTGCCCGCAAAACACCGGTCCATTGACGAAGACTGTTGCACACGATTCAGACTTGTCTAAACAAATGGGTCCGCCGCCTCGGAACTGGCGTGACGGACGTGGCAGAGAGAGTGACAACGGGTACCAATCAAGACGCGATTATAGGAAAGATAGCAGAAGAAGGTCCCGGTCTCGTTCAATGTCAAGGACACCTCCACCGCCCCGCAGACGACGTGACCGTTCTTTGGAGGGAGATTATCGAGACAAACGGAGACGAATAGAGTAACCTTCCATGGACGTGCGAGAAAGTCGGAACGTGTAATATAGTTATAATTTCTACACTAGTATCTGGAGAGATCTGGTCCCTGTTTGGCGCGGCGAGACGATGTTACCCGTCTACCGTTTGATCTGAACTCTGCATCATGATTCGGATGCTGATGCCCTCGGGGCGTGGGTTATTTGCACCCGCTTGAGAGCAAACCTGGGTTACCGTCCGGCTCGGGTATATATGCAGCGTCCACGAGCGAATGTACTTGCTCCCAAGCCATGGCCAGGCCTGTCAAAGTGGCTGTCATCGGAACAGGTCTTGCAGGTTTGACTGCTGCATACCTTTTGTCCACAGAGCATAGAAATGAACAGTTCGACGTCCACCTCTTCGAGAAGGCACGTTTACTGCATTTTCAGTTTTGTTTCTGACTGGCAGCTAAGACAGCGACGTTGGGAATGGATTCTTCTTCTATTACTCTACCAATTCCTGAACTTGGGACCGAATGGAGAATAGATGTCCCTATGAGATCCTTCCAAGGAGGTCTGTATCATGCCGACGAAGCAACGCCTGATTCATTCCTTAGTGCAGGCTATTACCCTCAAGTTATTGCTCTCTACAAGCATCTCGGTGTCTCGTTTCGCAAATCAGACTTTTCCTACTCCTTCTCTATGTTGTCTCCCCCCACAAATTCTCACCGGCAAAGAATCACTGCTGCTATGATATACAATGGGTCTTCAGGCTTTTCTGGTGTCAGTATGCCATCCACAATGGCCGTCTCTGACAAGTACCCATTTCCAATCCGTGTCGCACTAAAAGCTTGGACTCTGGCTATGTTCGCCTTTATAACTGCCCAACTTCTTGTTTGTTATCTTAGACTGCTTTTCCTCTCGATACCTTTCTTGAGGCCCTCGCGATTAAAAAAAATGTCCTTCAAAGACTGGGCTATCGAGACAATCCCACAAGGAGCCATAGCTAGTTGGGTCATGCTGGATCTGGCATGGAAAGACTTTACTGAATTTGTTTTACTTCCCTTGTTCTCGGCTGTTTGCACTGCGTCTCTCCTCGATGTGGCAGAGCACCCAATAGAAGAACTTTTGGGTAAGTACAAGCGCCGTGTCTTAATGTTATGATCATTCCGGTACAGATTACGTCTGGCTCACTTTGGGGACGCACCATTATGTGATCACAAACGGTGTTCGTGACGTAGTGTCCAAGCTTGTCTGGAATATTTCCAGTCGAAACATTCATCTTTCCTCTCCTATCACCGCTGTAGAGGTTGATGCTGAAGATGTCAATCTCGTCTCTGTTCATTGTCATACACCAGATGGTAGCAAGGTCTACTCCGGTTTTCGTCACATAATATTCGCTACTGAGGCTCCACGGGCCATCCCCCTGCTTTCCTCCTACCTTTCATCCATTCCGCCAGATCTTACACTTCGCAGAGACTTTGTGAAAGAACAGATCGAGTGCCTGCAGAAATTCAGCTATACGTCCACCATAGTCATCAATCACACAGACGAAACCTTGCTTCCCGATACCACCAACGATAGACGCGATTTAAATCTCATCTATCTAGACCCATTGCACCCTCATACTGTCCCAAAGTCTTCCTCCGTTAAAGAGCCTTCCACTGCGCGAAAGGTTCCGTCTACCTATACTATGGCTACACATATTCTACCCCGACCCAAGGGCTTCCCGTCTCATCTTCCTGCTGTATTTCAAACCACGAACCCTACCATCGAACCCAAAGAAGGCCGCATTCTGAGCGTTGCTCGACTAGAACGAGCCGTGATGACACTGAAATCAAAGCAGGCCTTGAAAGACTTGCACATCGAACATGGTAAAGGTTGGTGGAGAGGCAGTGGAAAGCTTGGAAGACTACAGGGATGTGCGGTCGAAGAAAAGGATGCTCCGGGTGTCTGGATATGTGGGTCATTTGCTTACCCCGGTATCCCGTTATTGGAGGGTTGTGTCGTGAGCGCAAAGGCAGTTACGGAACAAGGAGTGATGAAACACGAGATTGATCAGTGGTAACTTTGTTGTAGAACAGGCAAGAATACAGCAAGTCTGTATGAACGTACAAAATGATTCTACATCTCCACCATTAAAAGATACTTGAGCTTGATCTGCGAGACATCGTAAACGATATACTAGAAGAGATGAGCATTGCATCTCACTTTGCTTATAGCCTACCTCATTGTAAAGCAGATCACAATTCGCACTGTCAGGTGCGTCAGAACCTCCTCCTTCAGGCATGTTGCAACCAATAAGTTCCTCGTTCCCTGTCGCTTTGCCCGCATCCTTCCACTTCAACGGACGAGTCCTACCGAGACCAAGAGTACACCTGTTGACGGATTGTAGAGCCAAAACAAGTTACACAAAATCTACCGGCCTTTTATTATTGTTTTTACAACCTTGGTCGGCATTGTATTCCTGCATTCATGTGGGTGAGGAAAAGAATACGAGACAATGACTGACCGCTTGGTATCGCTCGTAGAATGGTTTCGCTGCGACCTCACACAGCAAAAGAATGCCAATATGATTGCTTAATCTGTGACCTCGGTGTCATGACTTTCCTCCACTGAATATTTGAGAATTCTTACGGTGCATAGCAGTAGTTCGCAGACTGGGCAAAATATAGAAGAAGGCAATGTTGATGGGCAAATAAGTTACCTTCGACATCATCTGATGAATAAATTAGATCGATATAGACAACGCATATAAAGACACACGTCGGCAAAATAGACCCCCTTTCCAAACATGTAGCCATTGACAGGAGCTAGAAAGACAGGTCAAGGTAAGAAGAAAGGCTAAAATCGATCATGCCTTCTGGTGGCGCGATGCGAAGACCTTGCTTGAGAATGCCTAGGACAATATCTCAAAAGCCGCCTTGCGAATGGGAGTAGTACATACCGGCAAAGTTGGAGGTCCTGGACCCGTGCCACAACAAATAACGCTCCCCTTCTGCGAGGCTATCGAAGCCGGCTTTCGACCATGCTTCAGTTTCAGAGCCTCTGTGGTTGATATAAGAAAGATCTGAAAGCCAAAATGCATGCACATGCCTTTCTACGCGGAAAATGTGCTGAATGTTCGCCTTGATATAGTGAGTTTTAGCATGCGTATCACGAGCGTAGGCCTCCAAGACTTTGAATTCCGTGCTATCCTTTGCCACGGGGGTCATGCTGGAGAGGCCTAGCGACCTGAATTGAGCATCGACGGGATTTACAGGATTTCCATCGTCATCTAGTTTCACCGAGGCGGAAATGAGTTTAGAGGCAATTTCCTGTATCACTGAATGAAGCTATTTGAGATGGAGAGAATGTGAAGCGAACCATATCGCCCAAAGCATCTACAAGTTCGAGTTCCTAGATAAGCAGCATTCAGAATAATAGTCAAGCACAAGAACGAAAAATACCCTTTTCAAAAGACTATTGTCACTGATGATTATAGGCCGATTTCTTCCAAAGTCATGCGGAATAATGCTAATTCATTAGTATGTAGGTGCTTGAGACAAATTACAAAACACGGACGAGTAATAGTTGCTACTGAGGGTTGCACACGCGTTGGCGAATCCGCCGTGAGACTTGCTGAGGTCGCCATCAGGATTAGAAACGACTTCTGAGAGTTCCTAATAAGCGCATCAATCAGTACATTGAGCGGTGAGAGGGTGTCACCTACCTTGAGAGCGGTAAATCCATTCAAAATAGTGGCCTTGGACAATTTGCCTTGATGAAAAAAAGTTAGATAATTGGGCTGGTAAAGATGTTATCCGGGTACCCAATGGAAGTTTCCTGGCATCATAATTCAAAGAAGAAAGCGTTGCATCAATGATACTGACACACTGTCAGCACGGATAGAGAAACATTTTTTGCATGCCTATTTGAGAAGACAAGACGGCAGAACGCCTGACACGCGTGAGCTTCAGGATTGGATACGTGAAGAGCCTTACTTGCAGTTCCTTGTGAAGGGTAGACTCGGGGATCTTTTCAGTTTCCCTGGGCTCCTTCGCCTTGCTGGTTCCCTCTTCTTTCTCTTCGTCGTCTGCATAGTCTCGTTCGAGCCAAACATATTTGCCTTTCTTGGCTGTCATGCCCACCCTATTTTGCCATTCCGTAGCGGTCTTGCTCTTGAACTGTTTCTTAAACTCGATCACTGCCTGATTGGCGGGGAACGGGCCCTGAAGAGGTCGGAGGATATGTACCATACTGTAAAGGAACTAACCTTGGTCTGGGATTGGCCATTTTCTCCAACACGGCCCCATCTCGTGAACAGTACAGACGACGAGGGATTGCCTTATGAAATTGAATCGTGGCAAACTAGCGTTGAGCAATTAAGCGTACCGATTGGATGCAAAAGTTGGAGTACATAAAACCTACAAGCTTAAGACGATTGAGTGCGAACAACCTCGATGCTTACTTGTTTTTGTTGGCACCCTGAGAGACGTCGGTCTGGTTGAGCATGGCGTCGTAAACCTCACCGCTGGTACTTTCGGCATAGACCTGATGAGATGCTGTAGATCACAGTGGTTAGATCAAGCATGTGGAGCAAGGGGCGACGTACCAACTTTGCCTGACATTGGATCTACGGGTGCTGAACCCCTTTTAAGAATCTGGCATGTTTTGAATCGAATCCACCAAGGAGAGAGTATTTACCGTAACCATTTTGGCCGGTTGATCGTCGCCAACATCGCTTTCATCATTTTTACTGGATTTCTTCTTTTTGGCTACAGGTTTTTTGTCGCCTTCGCTTTCACCGTCGTCGCCGCTATCCTCCGACAACGCACGCTTAGACTTGGGCTTGCTACTGGCAGCTTGCGTGTTTTTGGTCGTTGCAGCTTTTTGGCGAGCGGAGGAACGAGTAGCAGCAACACCTGTTTTCTTAGGAGGCATGTTCACAAATTGAATCTTCACGATAACGTGCCCTCCATGTGACCCATACCAAATATATATTTAGATTCAACATAGTCATGTCACATGCTAACTTTTGATCTTCACATTTCACACCTTCACATCAGTCACAATCGGGACGAAGCTCCGATGTTCAGAGTGCTTTTCCTCTGTTCTCTCTAAAGGTTTGACAGCTCTGGGCTGCTTGGTATTGCCTCATACTGGATCTGAACTTGTATGGGCTGCCAGAAATCCAAAGCAAAGCAGTTGTCCGCATATCCTAATGGGTATACGTGATTACAACGAGGGAGATCGGCCTTGGATCTGTCGATTGTGATATGGTCGAGGGTAATTCCGGTTCTTTCATGGTGTCAATGCTTGATTCCGGACAATATAAATCCTCCAGCTACTCTTTAACATGCTGCATTGTTTCCTCTTGACTGATGTCGCCTCACTGTCATATTCCCTCTCCCAGTAAGTCTCGCCGAAGATGGCTATGTCGAGTCCTGTCTAACAATCTTGTAAAGATCAAAGCATACATTTCTTACCGCCTCAGTTGCCTGCAGACTTCAGTGACCTCGTCACCGAATCTCTTTCATCCAGTGCAGCTTCGACTGTCTCCTCGAGCTCTGACGGCGATGACACCCCTCCCTCAACACCTCCACAGTCATCCTCGGCTCCAGACTCTAACGCTGCTGCTCCGTCACCATCGCGGTCTACTCGTAGATCAGGCTCTCTCATACCTCGACCCCGGAATGCTTTCATGATCTTTCGTTCCGAATTTTCGCAAGAGAAAATCAAACGGACAGTTGAAAGAGACCACCGTCACATTAGTCGTATTATCGGTCACTACTGGAATCAGCTTGCAGAGTCCGAGAAGGCGGTTTGGCGTCTCAAAGCTGAGCAGGAGAAAGCTGATCATATGAAGAAATATCCTGGCTACAGGTTCACGCCGACTGCTCGAACTCAAAGGCCCTTAAAGCGCAACGTGAAGAGGAACGGAAAGGATGATCTCATGAGGTGCCAACGCGTCGCTGCCTTGCTCTTAGAGGGCAAAGAGGGTGACGAACTAGAGACAGCTGTGAAAGACATTGACTGCAGCATGCCTCACCAACCTCAAGAAGGAAAGAAGGTCAAGAGAAAGGATTTGACCGTTATTTCTGTGGAGCAGACGTCTCCTCATTTTAGTGGAGTATCCGAACATTTTGACCTGCCAGCGTTTCGTAGCCCCCTCCTCCCTCCTTCTGAGCCTGTCGCAATGACATCAATTTCTGTACGGGTCACTTTAATACGCTCTCTCTCGTACTTACAGCTCTCAGATGCAGTCTTCGACTACAATGACTTCTCAAGTCCAGGACACATTTCATTGTGTTGTTCCCCAAACTTCCGCTTTTGACTGTAATTTTGGCAACACTCAATTCGACAATGTCAGCGGATACTACTGCCCACCAGATATGGCACAGTGGATGCACACTCAGCCTACGGCTCCAATGGGAACGTACTATCCAGCTGCAGATTTCCCACCCCAGGCTGGAGGCTCTTACTACGGAAACATATCTACGGATGCTTATTATCAGCATTGTATGTCAAACATTTCTGCAAACTTGAATGCGGGGTTCTGGGGACCTCCCAATTGCAACAACGACTACTTACAAAGCACCACTTATTGGCCAATCACCCAGTGAACACATTATTATTCCTTGTCACTTACCCGCATTTACTTTAGCTGTATTTCTCATGATTGTAGCCATAATGTCGATTGAAGTCAATGCTCATTCAATATCTTGAAAGCCTGAACACCATCCCTTCCCAAGAGTGTGGCACAGCCGACAACCGAAGCCCCTGCCTTGCGCATTCTGCGTGCCGCTTCGAGACTCGTTACACCACCTACTCCGATTATCGCGATTTTCTGTCCTGCATCTCGCAGAATGTCGGCAAACGTATAGACGTTACCCAAGGCAAGAGCATGCAAGCTTTCACCTGCCAGTCCCCCAGTAGCGGTAGGAACAGCGAAACCTTGGGAATCATTTCCAACCTGCTCGGAGAAGAGCAGCGAGTTACCTAGAGTGTTGGTGCAAGTGAAAAAGGCAAATGCATTCTTTGCCAATCCATCACCTGCGTTGAACTGGAAAGTGCTAATGAAGTTTACGACAGTGACAAACTGCTCCCTGTAGACATATGGCGGAAGTTTCAAGCCAACCGTCAATGTTTCATCCTTCTTCACTTCTTGGGCTAGAATAGAGAGGAAGCTTGCCATTAATGCGTCGCTATCTAGGACGTATCCTTTGGGAGGCAAGCCCGGAATGTTTGGGCATGATGTGTTGAGCTCTATAGCGATGCGAGGATGCTGCTGATCCTTTAATCTTGTGCGAAGATGTTGGATAGACTGTAGCATAGAGAGTAGCTCATCAGCTGTTGATGCAGTTATGCTGATGATAAATGGCTTAGACGAGTCAGGTTGAGACAATAAGATAGACTCTATCCAGACGAGATAGACAGAGAGTGGATGCGGTGAATAGCCATAAGAATTAAGCGAAGAGATTCCCGATACAGTGAATGCAACCTTTAGGCTTATCAAGGACAAAGATAGACTCAAAAAACGGGTAGCATACAATATGCGATTCGTTTTCTTGGAAGCCATCACGCGTTGCTGTACGTGTGGTTACCGCACCAATCCATGAACTCTGATAGAGGGCTTGTAACTGGTCGAAGTCGGACGCCCAAGCGCAAGCAGAATTTATGACTGCTGGAGAGATTGTGACGGTACCAATCTGAGCCATGGAAGCTTAGCAACTACTGCTTCAAGAGTTCTTCTCTATCTAGTACAGACTTTTCCAGCTTTATCAAAATAGTTGTCCGGGATGCAAACTGCGCTGTTGGTGTGTTGTGTGCTGTGACCCTAGCAGGCTAGGTGTAGATAGAAGGTTAGCAGTGTGAAAAAAGTGACGGACGATACGACGCACAAAGCCCAAGCCATCGAGTACGGCCTCGACGATGCCAGCAGTGAAGGAGGAGCAACTCAACTGGCTCATGTCCTTTGGGACAGATATATGGCGTTCGATGAGGGGGTCGTTGTCGATGATCATATCTATAGACAAGATGAACGGCAAAAATAACAAGCCTTTATAATTCACATTCGTCAGCATTCTCAACGCTCTTCTCGATGGCATCTGCTGGTTTTCCGAAGACGGCTCTCCAGACTTGAGTGTGAATTGACATTAAAGCTGGGAGAAGACGGATTTCCCTCTTCGGCGTCTTTGACGTGCCCTCTGCACGCCAAACCATGAGTTCCAATACACGAATCCCGACTCGATAGCCTAGTGTATTGAGACTGCCACTGTGAGTAGGAAGTTAGTCAAAGCCGTTGTTATTACCGTCGTTCAAGGTCGTTGATACCACCGACTCGCTTCTGAGTGTACTGGACAACTTCTGAAAAGAGAAACGAAAATGCTGAGCCTGAGACCTCTGAAATGCGAGTTTTGTTCATGTTTCTGTCATATATGTTGGGCCTTGGCCCTGGTGGTCTCACAGTTGCGAGACTCGAGCCAACCGATGGCGTAACAGAAAAGCGTGTTGACGTTGGCGAAAGATGCTCGGCCGATGAGAGCGACGAATTCGAGAGTACAGAAAATCGGGGATGTGGTTGCGGATGGGCCATTTCCAAAAATAGCATGTCTTTGGAACACCATATGTACGAGTCTTTTCTTGCGGGCAGCACTACCGACGTCCTCTTGCGGGTCAAATTCAAGTCGCCACAATTCAAAGCTCTCTACAGACTGCACAGAGTCGTTCTTATCCAGTCAGGCTTCTTCCGGCTTCTCTTTACCGCCGGATTCTCAGAGTCCTCATCGCGCGACGTTGAACCCATCGACATCGCATTCGACGATCCTAACATCAGTCGTGCAGGTTAGTGACATTATTCAACCTAATCCATCTGAAAGTGCATAGCTTTCGAGTTAGTCTACTCTTAATGACAATGACACCCTCTGAGTCTGCACTAGGATCTGTATATCGCGTCTGTATGGCGGCGGACCAGAACTTTATATTCCTGCCTCCCTTATTCCGTCACAAACTCATCCATTGGCATCGTTTCCATACTCTATCACTGAAGAAGAAGTACCCACAGGCCACCAATGGGCGGGACCAACCTTTCTTGTCTCTCTGCTGGCTACCTCCATCTATCTTTCAATACCGTCCCTTGCCTTTTTGGCACTTTCGTCTATACTGAACACAATAGGGCCCTACACTGTCCTGCAGTATCTCAGCTTCGCAACCGGAAAGCCCATTGCCGTGGACTATAACGACTCTGAACCAGCAGTAGGTTTAGAACATATTGCAGATGTTTTGGACGAGGAAACATGCAAAGAACTACCTCAATCTCTCGAGTCTGAAAAAGAAGAGGGAGACCTGGATGTTTTCAGTTCGTGGCGAACTAGTTCGACCAACACGGAACATTCACTTGCGGATAAATCCTCCGTACATTACGGCGCCATCTCAGACAAAATTGGTGAGGCATCGGTGTCCTGGTTAACCAGGTGGGGACAAGACCTTCTAAATTATGAAATGAATGGTCTCTCTAACACACGGACGCTACGACGCGTCAAAAGTTTTCCGCCTCTACGAAAAGCCTCTGATGTTGACGCGAAGATCGACATACCGGTTATTTGGCGACGGCGTGGCTTGAGCGCCAGCTGGGTCAGAGCTATAGTGTCCTCTGACAGTTTGTTTGTCAAGAATGAACGACATAGGTATGACTTTGCTCGCTCTGTGGTTGAACTCCGACGACAGCATGGTCTCATGGATGAAGAAGAGAAGGTGTGGGCCTTGATGTTTGACCAATCAATCTATTATGCTAATATGGTATGCATCTGTACCATTTGTCTCCCTCGCCGCTCACTGATGTTAAGACAATCGACGACCTGATACATATCTCTCAAGACGTATCTCCAATTACCAATCGACCCTTTGTCTCTATATCCGTACTTCAGGCCGCGAATTGGGACCAAACAGTCTTAAGGCATCAAATTCTCTTCTCACCACCAGCTGTTCCTTCCTCTCCTATCTCATCTCCACCTCCGAGGGACAAAGAATTGGGGATCACAGTCTCGGTCACTGACATTAATAAACGCACTTCCGGTGATAGTTCTAAATTCTACTATCGCGTCTCTACAAATTCATCTTTACGAACCGGAGAAAATCCTCAAAGTACCGCAAACGACTTGTCAATGGACGATCTGTTTTCTCTCTCCCAGTCTCCTCCCAAACAGAAAACTGACTGGCAGGAGGTTACATCCGAGTCTACATTTTTTGGTCTTTTACCTCACAGAATCCATGCGGACGCGTGCGATAAACTTGATCCCCAGAGCAAGTCGCAGTGGTCTCCCTTTCCCCCGCTTCGTTTTTCCGTTGAATTCTGGGACCTCGACAACTTGAAGGAAAAGATGCGTTTGTATTCTCAGACTGTCTGGTATGCAGGGAGTTTATGTGAGTTTTTTGTAGACCACACCAGCAATCCTGATGTTTTCAAGTCAATGTCTACGTGCAAATGGTGAAGAAGAAAGGCCAGCCACAGTTGGGAATCTATCTGCACCGGCAGTCAAGTCTTGATTTCATTCCTCCTGTAAGCTGCCCTGTGGAAGTCGGTGATAGCTCCGCGCTCCAACACACTCGTGGGCCTTCTCTTCCCGATGTTGGTCGTGTGATATCTCCGACACCGTCATCACCCAACCTTGGCCCAGTCCACTATTCACCTTCTATTCACCCTCCCAGTCCGAGTCGGTGTACCACACCGACGTCGCTTCCCCCTTACTCTTCACACTCGCTTTCGCAGGCCCGGCCTTCTACGATGACCGGCATCAGTCCCGTACAACCGTATAGAGATCCTCGTACAATTTTGAGCGCATACTTCACGATTCATTGCCCTAGTCTATCAGGAAATTCTCAGACCAGATTTTCTAGTAGTCCAGATGTCTTTAAAGTCAACCAAAGTTGGGGTTGGAAGAGCCACACTCTATGGGGTGAATCTGAAGGGTTGGAAGCATATGGTGAAAGAGACGGAGATGCTGGTAGAGAAGTGAGCTTGAGAGCGACGGTCGTGTTGGGACTAGTTTAGTGGCGCACTGTTTGTCCATTAGACGTCATTTTCTTTTCCGTATGCCGTCCAAAGGAAAACAACCTGCGACGGTTCTAAGTTCAACTGCAGCTGGCGGTAGGTCCGTTCCGACATGTTCGTTCTTTACTCGCCCACAATCTTACTGCAGCTCGAATCCTTCCAACACAATCAATGCCCTATGGTCATATCTACTCCCCGCGTTGGAACATATTATGAAGGGCCCGACCAATGACCTGAACAAGGCTCCTGCAATTAATGTGGAGTTTTACTCTGGCATTCATTCTGCATGCTACAACTAGTATTGTCGTCGACTAGGCAGAAAGATCCGCATCTGATCGCTATATAGCATCACCTCTTCCACCGACTCTCCTGTAGCCCGAAGGGCCTTGACCATCCAAGACTCTGGGGATACGGGCTCAGGCTCTGACTTGTATAAACAGCTCGACCAATATTTTGCTGATACAGGTGAGAGAGCAATTCCACAGAGGGACACCTTCTGAACTTCCTAAACCCATTCAGCACGAGAGATTCTATTCGCTGCACCTGAAGACAGTACTACTTTGGTTCAGTATCTTGTCCCAAGCTTCACTCGTTATTCCGCCGGGGCCCTTTCGGTAAACCGTCTGTTGAATTATGTCAACAGACACTACGTTCGACGCAAGTATGCACTGCCATCCTCTGCGTTACAGCAGCTGATATCTCTCAGTGTCGATGAGGACAGAGGTTGGTTTTCCGTGAACGACTTTATAACTGTAATGGCCAAATCGATAAAACCTGGCGATGATACTCGCGCAATGTCCAAACTTGTGCAAGAAAAAAAGATGGATGAACTTAGAAAGTGGGGACTTGTGGAAGGAGAGTCCAGCGAGATAGCCCAAGCCGAGGCCTCAGCTGAAGCTGCCAGCCCCCTTGAACGCGTTGTGCCCATATCGTCGCTAGCTCATCGGCGCTTTCGGATAGAGGTCATTGAGCCTCTTCTTGCAATACCCAAGATGCACGGGAAAAAGGCTAAGAATAAAGCAACGAAGAGTGGAGGGCCTCCTGGCCCGAAAGGACGCATCGCTCGTGCTGTAAAAGACTTGTTAGAATCAGAGGGAATAGATGATCAGGAAAGGGCGACGCTTGCGTTGGGGATGTCTAAGGTCCTGAGGAGTACCGGCATTCGCATTGACCACCCTCTGCGGAAGAAGTTGGACAAGTTTAATGCGCAGGTCTCCGGAAACACATCTTGAAGTACGGATACTTTACAATATAACGGATGGAGTTACCACTATTGTCTATGTAATAGACTGAACTGCAGTATGCAGTAAAACCATCTCCAACTGCGCACATCATTTTAGACTATCTGCTTGCTCTTTCTCATCTGTGTTCTGAACATCGCTCGTATCCATGGTCAACAAGTCGTCCATGCCGGAAAGATCCATCTGAGGATCTTCCAGGAAATTCGGGAAGTCCAGACCCTCAAGATTGAGTGACGGTACTGAGGCATTCTGAACAGGATCACCGGATGTAAAGCTGGCAATCAGAGATCCTGGCGAAGGAGCAGTTAAAGACCGCTCAGGGACATTGCTGTCGGTGCCGAGGGAGGCAAAAATGTCCGTGTTCAAAAAGCTGTCGTCTTCCTTGGCTGGACTTGTCTTTCCATTGGCACTTGGCGCGGGGATCACAGGTGAGAAAAGGCCGTCAACACTATTCGAATCAGGCACCGGCTCTGTAGAGTCGCCAAAAAGGTCCATTGCCATGTCCATGTCGATATCCACGCCGTCTAGATCCAGTTCAATCGGCTTTTCTG
This sequence comes from Megacollybia marginata, assembly GCA_003313965.1. NCBI lineage: Eukaryota > Fungi > Basidiomycota > Agaricomycetes > Agaricales > Porotheleaceae > Megacollybia > Megacollybia marginata. The sequence goes on from QLOY01002637.1 coordinate 40,414, forward strand.
CAGAATTACCAAGAGCTGTGTTTGCATAAGTAGAGTCAGGCAATGTTAAATCGATGTCTACTGAACGGTTTTCCGTGGAGGAAGCAGACGCTAAAGCGGCCATGAGATCGACTGGATAGTCGAGCGGACGGGCCGACCTTGGTGCCAATGTGACTGGTGAGTGAAGCGTAGTCGAAATAAAAGAAGACGCTTCCTCTGTAGAAAGACGAAGGGAAGACGCTGATAGGTCGAGCTTGAGAGGAAACTGTGGTCTATGCAGAGAAGATATGGAAATTGTTGACTGACGACGAGCCGGAAAAGTTGAACCTGATGAGCTCTGTGGTTCATCTGGTTGAGTATCCACTTGAATCGGTTCTGGCGTTGCCACTTTTGCAGGCTCTGGAGTCGTCTGGGCGTCTCTGATTCGCTTTTCTTCGCGCGCAAGATCTCTCTGGAGGACGGCAATTGCACGAAGCAGATGAGACTCAATAGCATCGCAGAGCTGGTCGTATCTTTCAATTTCTCTGCCCAGCGAAGCCATGAGTGATCCTGGTTGTGGTGCATGATTTTGTATGCCGAGTTTGTGCGTCACGGAATAAAATCGATATATCTGCCCAGTTTTAACCACTGCAGCCCTGAGACAGCCAGCAAGTGCATTAATTTCAGGCTCGAGGATTTTCATGGGCTGTGCGGGCGGTGGCATCTCTGTTTTCGGTTTTGGCGGCATGATGAAAGCAATTTTGTCACATGCTCTCATCTCAGAATCGAGTCCGGCACATTTCTGCAATTCATGTCAGAAATTTGACGCTGTTTCCAGTCAGAGACACGCTCGTTCGCCATTTCTCAGACGACGTGGAGCGAATTTCAACTGGTAAACGCCCGCCAAGTTCAGTCATCCAGTCTCGTCTTGTAGAATCGTTCATTGCAGTCACGATTCCATGTGCGCAAACATCGAACTCAACGCCGGACTATATCTCTTCCATCCATCGCCCCTCTACAAACCCTTCTTTCCTAATTGACCCTCAGTTTGACTTTCCAGAGTGGACAGATTGTAGCAGTCAGACACTACACATCGAGGCTTGGGCAAAGGTTGCTGCCAAGACCGCGAGCACCGTCTCTAGAAAAGGCAAGGAAAAGGAATCCGTTGATTTTGAGTGGAAGGTATTGGACGAATGGAACATTGACCTCTCCGAATTGGTGCCAGTTCCTGAAGGAGTACGTACGTTCTACATCATCTTGTTGATCATTCGTCAATGCATTCAGGTATCCACCTCGCAACTTCCATCTAATACTCTCGTTGTCACCCTTGACCGCGACTACTACTTGCCACCTGCCAGTCGTCCCCCTTCTCCTGCGGCTGGCTATGTCTCAGATCCCGAGACTGTCATTGTTAGAGACCACAAACCCATTCGACGCAGAATGCGCCATCCTCGCATAGACTCTAAAGACTTGGCATATACAGCTAGCTGGCAAGATCTCTTCAAGTTTGGTCGAGCCATTCATCCACTCTCTTTTTGACGCGTCCCACGCAGGCTGGTCACGCTTCAAACTTGCATACTAGACAATCAAGCATCGCTAACAGAGATTGTGAGCAGCATAGATTCAGTTATTCAAGGGGATAACTTCTTCGTTCTCGTAAGTTCGAAAGTGGCATTTGGCCTACACTAACACCGTTTCGCAAGAGGCGCGAGGTCAGCATGCGTGAATCACGGCTCGAGGAACTCAGACAGGAATACAAAACTGTCAAAGATCGATGCACCAGACGTAGGTTATGATTCCAATCTCCGCTGCTGTGTAATGTTTTCTAGTGCGAACTGACATCTCTCAACGTCGAGAACGCATGCAGCAACGGAGGGAGTTGCTCTCTTTAGCGAACGCCCAACATGATGAGAGCACCAGTGTCTTAATGCAGATGAACGACGTCTCTTCCGAAGAAGCGTAAGTCTATGACAGTCTACAAATTCGTTCTGAACGTTCTTTGCAAGGCGTCGATTGCAGGTGCTTCAAAGTCGACTTGCGCCCACACGCACTACTCTGCTCTCCACTCTAGCCTTCATTTTTCCTATCGAATTATTCTCACCACCAGACCTTCTCTTTACCATCCTTGATGTTCCTCTTCCAATACCCCTATCATCCAATGAACCCGCGCCACCGTTGTCGCTGCCATCCCATAAGGAGGTAACGGAAGAGTCCGTGGCTACTTCTTTAGGTTATGCTGCACAGTTGGTCCAGTTGCTGGCCACCTATTTAGGCAAAGGTCTAGTATATCCTGTGACATGCGTTGGCAGTCGTAGTCTCATTCGGGATGGCATTTCTGCGATGGTTGGTCCCCGAATGTGGGTGACTGGCTGACTGTACTTGGAAACAAAGCAGGCTAACCTTTACCAGGTTTCCCCTTTTTTCTAGAGGAGTTGACACGTATCGCTTTGAATATGGAGTTTTTCTTCTCAATAAAGACATCGAGATAGTATGTCACATATTGCTTGCATTATGTTTCCAGAACTGATTCTCTCAGCTTATGGCTGATCAAGAACTTCGCGCCCTTGACATGCGCCACACCCTTCCAAATTTGAAGAACCTTCTTCTTACACTAACCAGTGGCGAAGGGGCACCTTTGGGGTACAGTTCTTCTCTCTTCTTCGTTTCATTTCTGAAATTGCAGTAGAACTCGTCGGTCGGACTCACCCATTTCAGCTGTTTCGAGCCTCAAGTCTGTTGAATCGGAAACTCGGGAACCCAGCACACCCAAAGCATCTCATGCAGTAACATCCTCGGAGACTATCACACCCCCGCATAGTGGTTCGACGACACCGACACCGACAACCAACGACACGGCGAAGAACTTCAAGGCTCGTCCGTTTCTTGGACTTTCCTTTCCTTCCGGATTTTTACGATCTCGGCCATCGAAGGGGACTTGGGAAACTGACGATGTGCAGGAAAACGGAGCCGACGGCCGCGTTGAGATTGAGCAGGTTGTGGAAGACGATCGAAGAACTATCCGCGGAGATGACGGTGAACCAAAGCTTACCGCAGACCAAGCAGCAGAGGAGAAGGCTAAGGCTCCCAGCATTCCGTTAACGCCCGTGACTGCGGTCATCAAGTAATTTTTTTCGTCAACTTCACATCGCTGAATGCGTAGGCTTAAAGTTGGACCAGCCGAGGTGCTACTAGAGCTTGAGTATGTAAACGCGTCTCCGCTGTAAAATTTTCATGGTGCTACGGGGATCACGTCGCGTGGTGTCACTTGTGATGTGAATAGAAGTCTCGAACGCCAGAAACTGGAGAATTTTTTTGATACCTCCATTTCCTTGCTCAGGGCAACGGAGACCGGCGAATCATACCATACTTTAAATGTAAGATTCCATGTGATGAACCGAAGCTGTTTTTTTCGGTCTTTTCCATTGCAAAGAGGTTGATACATGTATAGCAAGCATAAGAAAGGACCGTTGGGCAGCAACAAAGAAAGAAATGGACCAAAGCAGCCTGAATCTGGTACGCGAGTGGATACAGTAATGTTTCAGGGTAGCAAAACAGATGCCATAATGCTGCTATTGACCGTGCCCAAGTTGGAGTCGATTTCGAGGTGCAGAACGGTGGATTTGAGAGTGAAAATGAGATGGAGTGAGATGGGATTGCAGGGGAATATATATATACCAAGATGGGGATAATTAGAAAAATTGATGGTGTAAGGGGTAAATCGTAACGGACTTCTTTGTTTGGGATCAGGGACCAGCTCAGCGACCGACCACTTGATAATATTCCACAACCATTCAAAGCTTTAAAATCGTTCGTTTTCATTTCCTCTGCCCTTTCGCTCGCCCTTCTCATCATATACAGCCTGTGCCGTCTGTACCAACACTCTTAGACCAAAATCGGCTCGCAGGTGAGTGCTGATGTCGGACGCTGTTCCATCATCAATGACACTCGTTGTGCTCAGGATTATTGCCGTCGTACAACTTGACCTTCACAATAGCTTCCACCACTTGTTTTACTTGTCTTCTCTCTCTTTCGGCCTCTGCTCAGCGTTTCTTCTAAAATGAATACCAATTCTACATCACCTACTGATAATGCACCCGCCTCAGAAGAGCGAAAACAAAGTCCGCCTGCCTTCCTCGACCTGGCAGACTCTGTACGCCCTCTCGTTTTTTTTTCTTTCTGCTATTTATATATACATCTTACCGCTAGGCCGCGAGGTTGGGCAGTAATATGCCAGACATCTCTGCTGTGAGCATCTATTTTCCACCTCTCATACGTTGGTGTTCATGTTGTACCCTTAGCGTGTCGAGCTCAAGCGTCTCGAGCATGAACGCCAGCGAGCCCTTCAGCGCAAGATGTTCGAAGACCAGATGCGTGCTCTCGAGCAACAACAAGCCCAGGAGCTTCTCAGCATTCCATATGATCCCGCCACCGGCGCCGGAGGTATTCAACATCTGGCTGTTTCGGCGCCAACCACCCCTCCCCGTGTCAACACTGTTTTGAATGGTGATTCTCAAACTAGTCCTCATTCAGCTCGTCTGGTCGATGTGGAGTCGCTGTCCATAGCAGTCGGCAGCTCAGACAAGAGAAAATCGGTCACATACGCTCCTTCAGTCAATCTTTCTCCTGAGCTAAGCACCGGCAATGGCAATCAAGCTTTCACTCGTGCTGGTGCGAAAAGTATGCCTGCCAGCCGTAGGACATCTGCCAGCAGCCACGACGAAGAATTGGCCGGTCATTTGCATGGTTTGTCGCTCATTGGCGAGCGCCCAGCAAGAGTTTCTCCTGCTCCCGTTTCTGCTTCAATTCTTACTAGAGGCTCTCGCTACGATGACGAAGGTGCCCGCTACGCCAGCACCTACAATGCCGGCATGATGTTGGATGAGCAACTAGACCAAGAGATGCACAGTTCGTACAAAATATTTCACCTTTCCCTCCTGCCACTCATTTTTCTCTCCGTAGATGCAATGTTGAATCTTCCTACTTCTGACGAGGACAAGTATCACAACTACTCTGCCAAGGTAAGGCGTTTCATTCAGACATTTTCTCTCCGTATTCATACAACCCTAAGAAACTCTCCACTTCTTCGGCAGCTCTTGATCTGGCCCATATCTCGCGTGAAAAGCCCTCAGAATGGCCTGGTGTCTCCAGGGGAGACAGGCGTTCAGTGACGAACCCATCTCTCTCTTTAGCAGGTTCACCCAACGATCACTCTACTACAAAACTGAGTGGTGCTGTTTCCGCGTCGGCTACTCCTCTTGTTTCTCAACACTCTCAAGGTCATGGTCAGTTGTCGCGGCGTGGCTCCCCTTCTGGTCTTTTGGAAGGTTTAAATTCCCGTTCGGTACCAGCTACCCCTTTGGGTATTTCGTCAGCTCTTCTCAAGACACCAGGAACTCCTCTTACTGCCGACCCCTCAACCCTCAACGGGCGACTAGCTTCTCACCAGCTTGGGGATGCTATCAATCCAGGAGATCTGCAAGCCTCGCTTTCTAGACTTCCTGCTGGGCAATATGATCTTGACGACTCGCTCCAAGTAAGTGTTTAGTCTGGCTCACCGTCTCAATTCAACATTCGGGTAGCAGTATGGTGTAGAGTCTGTCTACGGTCTCAATGGAGGGCTCGAAAACGGTCGCTACAATTCCTACGGGTTTGAGACTAATATGCGCAATAACATGGTTTCGAATACAAGTGGCTCAACTGCACTGTATCACCACAACGGGTCCCGCTATGGTCTTGGTATTCCTGGTCGTTCCCCTGTTGCTCCGAATGATGGTAAAATGAACGGTCTACATGGTCCTAAGCATAAACGTGGTGACATGGATCGCGAGTGTGAGTGACTGCCTGCTTTCAAACCTTGCAATCGCTCATTAAGACAGTCAATCGTTTCGCTGGGACTCGTCTCGAGGATTTGCAGGGTGAGATCCCGGCGCTCTGCAAAGATCAACATGGATGTCGCTATCTTCAAAAGAAGCTTGAAGAAGGTGTTCCGGAACACCGTGATATGATCTTCAGGGAAACATTCGGTCATTTTGCGGAACTGATGACCGGTCAGTACATCTCTTCCAGATTTAGCCTATCTAGAACAAAGTATCCCCAGATCCGTTTGGAAATTACCTGTGCCAGAAGTTGCTCGAGTATTCGACAGATGAGCAGCGTAATGTAATCTGCGAGTCCGTTGCTCAAGATTTGGTCACCATATCCCTCAATATGCATGGTACTCGAGCTGTTCAGAAGATGATTGATTTCCTATCCACGCGCCGGCAGGCAAGTCTCTTGACTTAATACCATGGCTGTTTTAAACTCACCTGGGAACAAAGCAGACTGATCTGCGTTATAACTCTCAGATCCACTCCATCATAGTCGCCCTCAGCATGCACGTTGTTGTGTTGATTAAGGATCTCAACGGGAATCATGTCATTCAAAAGTGCTTGAATAAGCTGGCGCCCGAAGATAACCAGGTGAGCGTATCATTTCCGCTCCGGAGACATTGCAGCTGAATGCAGTATCAAGTTCATTTACAACGCGGTGGCTGCTAACTGTGTAGAGGTCGCTACGCATCGTCATGGATGTTGCGTCTTGCAAAGATGCATTGATCATGCATCTGATCACCAACGCGTTCAGCTGGTCAACGAGATTACGTATAATGCTCTCACACTCGTCCAGGATCCTTACGGTAATTATGTGCGTGAATCGCTCGTACACAAAAGGACAGGGGCTGACACAATTTACAGGTGGTGCAGTATATTCTGGACTTGAACGACAATCGATTCAGTGATGCTGTCATTCGTCAGTTTACTGGTAACGTATGTGCGCTTTCTGTTCAAAAGTTCAGTTCGAATGTTATCGAGAAGGTCTGTCGCATCTTTTTTTTTTGTTTGAGATCGGAGTTGAATACATTGTCAGTGCATACGCGTCGCAGAGCACAGCACTCGTAAAATGTTGATCGACGAACTGCTGAACCGCACTCGTCTTGAAAAGCTTTTGCGGGACTCTTATGGCAACTACTGCGTGCAGACTGCGTTGGATTATGCCGAACCAGGTCAACGTGCTCTGTTGGTGGAAGGGATCCGACCTGTCCTTCCCCTGATTAGGAACACGCCGTACGGCAAACGCATCCAAAACAAGCTGCAACGTGAACAGATCGACCACTATGGCGGATACCACAATCAAGCTTTGGTCAATATGGCTATGACGAACCAAGGCTTGAACACCATCGCGCATGGTGCAAGTCGCCACCTTTCTCACCAAGGAAATCCCCTCGCGGACATGTACGGTCAAAGCGGTCTCTATTCGCAGGCGAACTTTGGTCAAAGTCACCACATCCAACCACAGTCGATAGACGGCTTTGTGCTGCAGGGCAATGGTAATCACAGTCAAGGATTATCGTCGCTTTCGCAGGGCGCGGGCTTTTCAGGAGCGTCATTCAATCACTTTGGTGGCGCTGGGTTGCACAGCGACCCGTACCAAAGAGTGACAGCGTTCGGATATGGCATGTAAAACGACGCACTGGACAACTCCCCGATACCTCAAAACTAATTTACATCATCGCCTCAAAGAATTTTTGAATGATTCCATCTTTCGTCGCACTGTCACTCCACCAAGTCTATCATACCAACCGACATTTGTATTTTGCCAAATGCATACCACCTGCTTTCCAACGCTTCTTATTTCGCCCTCATTTGTACAGGTTATTTTCATTCATTCACTCTAACATGGCTGTCGCCACTTGCGATTCTGTAGTTATTCTTACTCACGCTGTATAAAGTCGTTAATTAGATACGGGCCAACCACGGAACTTTGACTACTGTTTCATATATTGTTGAATGTATCTGACTTTGGCATTTTTTTCCTTCTTATGTGTGCAAAAATTGGACATATATTATATCTCGCATACACATAAGGAGCCAAAGTTATAAAATCACCGGTTCTGAACATTGGTCGGAGACAGCGTGTTCCACCACAGAGGACGCACCTTGACGAAACCGATGGCAGCCGACTTTTCACGGAAGCATTGACGACACAAGTCGAGGCCGTATTTGCGAATAAGACCAGCCTGATGGGCACACAGGCGGCTGGTAGTTGTCAGGATAACTCTATGGTCAAGAAACACCACACCATTGGCGACTGCCTTTTCCGAATTTTCTTGGACGGGAGAACCAGACAGAGTCGTGGGTCATTTTGAGCCTAAAACATCTATGAGCCAACACGGTAAGTGTTAGAATTATAGACACCTGCTGAAAGTTTTGAAGATGTGATTAGACAAACACGAGCAAACTGTACAGGGTCACATGAAAGCGTTTTAGCCTTCCTAATGAAGAACTTGAAGGCAACTGCCTAAATGGGATGAACATAAAGCAGTCGCTATCACTGTGCCTTCCTCATGTTGTTTCCTTTGTTTCTGTCTGCCATAAAGCTAGCCGTAACTGCATTTTTATGCCTGTTCGCTGCATTCCTTGTATGGCTCGTCCGGACCGTTCTTATCGCACCACTGTGCGATCCACTTGGAAATCTTCCTGGTCCTGAGGGATCGATGCTGACAAGCCATTTAAATCAAGTCTCCGAGTTGGTGTGGTCCTACATCCTGGGTTACTTCTTTTGACGTGTTCACAAGTCCTGACATTTCCCCCATCATACACAAGGACTGGACAACAAACTTTGGCAAGACTTTCAGGTTTCAGGGATTTGGAAAGGTTCTATTGGCCAACGCTCACAGAGACTTGGGTCTTACAGTCTACAGTATGATTACCGCTTGATGTCGTTCGACTTGCGGGTAATCTCTCATGTTCTTCACTCGCCTGTATACGAAAAACCCTGGCAAGCACGTTCACTTCTTGGAAAATTCCTTGGTCGAGGTCGTGCTTGTACTCTATCGTTCTTATGGTTTTTTACTGAACCTGCTTACAGGCGTTTTTACTGCTGAAGGTGTTGAGCATGCGTTACAAGTACGTGTTCATAACCAGAAGCTTCTGTGCTTACCAAGTTTGAAGCGCAAAATCATTGGTCCCGCTTTCACAACAGGCGCGATTAAAGGCCTCACTCCAATTTTCTTCCAGAAAGCGGAAGAGCTCTGTGATCGATGGACGGAGCTTATTTCTCAAGGTTCGGGGCCCTCCCACCTTATCTCTGATTGTACCACTCTCGATATTAACGACTGGTTCGCTCGTGCCACATTTGATGTATTTGGTCTTGCCGCCTTTGACTATCATTTCCGGGCACTCGGTGATGAAAGCGAACCATTGTATATCGCTTTCCGCAGGATGTTTGGCGTTGTGGACAGAAAAAGCGTTCTGCACATCCTCTTTCCAAACTTGGAAAACTATTGGGTAGGCTATTTTCTGGCCCCTACACTTGAAGACTTATAGCAAGTAGCCTGATGAAACAACAAAAACGACTAGAGAGTGCTTGCAGATAATTCGCAAAGCGGGAGCGGAATTAATTGCCACGAAGAAAGCCGCCATCCATAGTGAAAAGGCTGTTATTGATGACAAGGACCTTCTGAGTCTTCTCAGTGAGTTCTGTCGCATACCTTGCTCAGAAAATTGATTGTTTCTACAGTCAAGTCAAACTTGTCCACCGAACCCAGCAAACGTCTTTCTGATGGTGATTTGCTTGATCAAGTTTCATCATTCTTGTTTGCTGGCACCGACTCTACCGCTCTCGCGACAACATGGTGTTTCCATTTCTTGTCTCTCAATCCTGACATTCAAAATCGCCTACGGAGCGAAATCTTATCTATTTCAAAGCATGCTTCCACCCAGGGCCAAGATGCTATTATGGCGTTGCCTTACCTCGATGCTGTTGTGAGAGAAACATTAAGACTCTGCCCTCCTACGCATGCCACACTTCGAACTGCCACAACAGATGATATCATCCCAGTATCGCATCCTGTCATTCTCAAAACTGGTCAGATCCTCAGAAACGGGGAATATATCCAGATACGTAAAGGCAGTTATGTGCATATACCTATCGAAGGATTGAATTATGATGAAGATATCTGGGGTAGAGATTCTAAACAATTCAAGTACGTCGCCTGTACGCTCCTCCGCATGATCTTATTAACACGCCTCACAGCCCTGATCGTTGGTTCTCATTGCCTTCAAGTGCACGTCCGCCTGCATATCCAGGCATTGCGAACGTAATGACATTTTCATTTGGACCTCATTCCTGCCCAGGACATAAGTTCTCCGTTTTCGAAATTAAGGCTTTCGTGGCTACTCTTCTGTCACGATTTACATTCAAAGCAGTAGAAGGTCAGACAGTTCTCAAGATGAACGGCATCTTGACGCGGCCTCTCGTCAAAGGACAGTCAGGCTTACCTATGATTATTGGGCTGCACGGATATTAAACACATTGCTCCATTAAACTTTGTATCGACTAGCACTGTACATCTGCTTTTTACATGGGTATTAGATCTTGATCGAGGCGGAAGCAAATGTCGTCGCCAGCATCTCGATTTCCGAATCTGATCCCGCGGAGTCTAATGGTTCCGGATCAGAATGCACAGAAAACACTTCAATGTCGCAAGCATCTTTATCGCTCTTGGCGGAACGTCGAGGCGAGTCTAATCTCGATTTGTTACCCTTACTAGTCCAAAAAAAAAGAAGCACCTCGAATTTTAACAGCAGCATTGAGAGAAACTTGGCTCGTCTTCGCCGTCCTTTTGCGGATTTCGAACTGAGGAGAAAGACGTCCCCCACAGTCAGGAACCCCGCACATATCCGTAGGCTTGATTGATCTGCTAAATCTACCATAGCTTATACGAAAGATGAGCATCTTGATGTGAGCTCACAGAAATACGGGTACCTGTGGCCACACCCTACACATTCTGGCGGAAGATCAAAAAGGGAGCTAAGGGCGTGCTCGCTACTTACTCCAATTGTAAGGATATTCTATTTCGTAGTTGTGTTTAGTCTGCTAATGTCACTCCCAGAGTTTGCTAAGAAATAGATTCCTTACAGTTATCTTCACTTCTGGATGTGCGTCAACTACAGCTGTTGCCCTGTCAGAACTGTTAGAGTATTCAGAGCATTAATGAATACATTGCACCAAGAATGGAATATATCTCCATGCTGCTCAGTCATACTTCCGCTGATTGTCCAGGAAGCTAGATGGCACATTTCATGCGACAACGTGTTTCTAATCCGTTCTGTGTAGAATGTCAAGTTGGATCTGTTTAGACGGGTTTTTTTTACCTTCGCAATCGAGTATTTTGACTGCAAGCTCGATCGAACATGTTACCTCACCATGCCTGTCTCTTGTGACAGCTCATGTTACTGACAGGAAGATGCAACATCACCATACCTCTTGTATCGTGCACGTCCCGCAGACGCAGTCAAATATTTACTCCATATTAACTTGGCTTGCGGAAGTCTGCCGCCAAAGACAGAAGCGTTAATTGAGTCAAACCACTGCAGCGCATACTGCGCTAGACGAGCTGCCTTGGCTTCTGCCAGAGCCTTCTTACTCAGAGGCTTGGGTCGGGTCTGCTTGAGCGGTGATGTGGTTTTTGGGCGTGCAGTTCGGGCAGGGGCAATCATATTTATGCTGCCAGTAGGATTGCATTTCCCAGACTGGGTTTTATCTCTGTATTATTAACATCAACTGAAACTTGTAGCTCGACATAGCTTACGGTGAGAATCCAACCGCTTTGTGAGCTGTGAACGCGGTATTGTACCGGCCATTTATCCTACAGTTTGGTGCAGTGTCAGAGTCCGACTCGTAAGACAACGTGGCTTTAGGAGTCGTTCCTCTCAAAAGTAGGAATGAAGCGTCCTCATCGGACGATATCTCTATCACTTTGTTTAGTCTCTGATGAACGCGAGCAGGACTTGGAAGGAGTGTGCCACTAGTGCCGAGTCAAAAGAAAGAACGGAAAGCAAAGAAGTACAACCTGTTATCATCAGAATCAGACGATATTTCAATGACCTCTATATCCTTCTCTTGTTTGTCTGGCACAATCTCCGGGGGCATTGGAAAGAAGGTGAACACAACACGTGATCGAGATTGAAGTTACACAACCTTGTCACGCCTCAGATTTGTGTGCACTAGATATAAATATACTATTGTCAACTAAAAAAAGCTACTGGTATTCATTGGAAAAGCCCAACCAGGAAGAGGACACCCAATCCCAACAGCCTTTTTGACACCACAAGACCTCTGCCCCCACCGGATTGATGCGATGAAGATTGGTTATTGTTGGAACCAGATGACGAACTGCTGTTCGAGCTACTCGAGCTGTTGGTACCACTGCTAGAGGTTTCGAGGTTGATAGAGACGGGAGTATAGAACACCACAGCAACACTCGGACCGGGTACATCAACCGAACACCCGTTCGAGCAATCCATCTGCTGGTTAGGTACAGCCCAGCTACTCCCACTCGGAGGGGCGATGAGTTTACCATCGCCAGCTCCCAGATAAGTTTCTCCACCCCAGGCAATGGTATTATTTTCTGTAGCACTAGGAGCGGACAGATATTTGACAGTCGTTGATGAGGCTGTACTTGCACTGTTGGAAGGCAAAGTGAATGTTGTCGAACTATTGCCAAAGTTAAACAATACAGTCCTAATAACTGACGAGTTGGACGAATCATAGATGGCATAGCCAGCCACACCAGCATTCGGGTTGGTTGTCGAGCCTGCAATATTGAGGTCTGCCACTATGACACCATTATCAGACTGCAGTATCTCGGCTACCGTAATCAGAGCATAGAACGGCGGATTGGTGACCCATTGGCCATTGATAAGGTCAATAGTAGGGGGTGTGACTAGGTTATACGAAATGCCTTGTTCTCTGGTGTGTATGAATGCAGCAACAAAGCCGACGCTGCCCAATTGGAGAACGTAGTCAGCGGCCCACATTGCTGCGCCAAACGTATCCGAAATACCCGGGATACCCTGTGTGGTACGGTCAATATTCAACGACTCGGAATACTACATGAACAAGACCCACTCCGCAACTCGCACTGTTGAACTCAGACATGAGCATCTTGGGAGCAGTGGCTGAAGTATTCGATACAATAATATCGATACCGGGTTTCTGCCACGAAGCCAAAGCAACGGCTAAAAAAAACTACTAAATCCGACCGTCACCATAGATTGGCTTGTGCATACCATTTGAGTGCTGCAAGTAGTAGGACAGCCCAAAGGCATGCGTCCCTTGACAGTTATCTTGAGGGTAATGCTGTAAGCTGATCAGAGCTTGAATGTGAGCCCAACATCAAAGCGAGCACAGGCGACGAACGTGATATATTTGAGGATATCATCAAATGTCGACAAAAACCCCTGTTCGAGTAGGGTAGCCAGATCCTGATCTTTCGTGAATATTTAGACCCTCCACCACGAGTGCGACATACCCACGCGCAGCAGATTGTCGGCCCTGCAGCATTATGGCCCCCAGTACCGAGATTCCCAGCAGACGTGTTCTCTAGATGATCTCTGACCGTAGAAAATTCCTGAAGGGCCAAGTCATTTGGTATCGAGAAGAGAAGATTTTTAACGGACACCGATATAATCTTGGACAGTGTAGTTTGGACCTGGTCTCTCATCGTGCTCAGCGTACAAATCAGGTTCCTGTTGCAAAAATCAGATGTTACCAAGGATTCAGATATCAAATTATGTTGCGAACATTGCCCCATAGCATGGCATCCAGATTGTTACCAAGAGTTGACTTGGCATCCCCTGCAATGAGAGCATCGTTGCCGGAGCTATCGTTTAGAGACATGCCTAATAGATATTCACAACTTTGTCCAAGAAAAAAATTACTGCCATCGTGTCATACCTATGAGGTAGGAGACCCCTCCCGCAGCTTGAGAGACATTTTGCATGACTTTCCAAAGCTCAGGGCCGTAATTGGCGGGTTGAGCATCAGAACTGGCATTTGGGTCCGTCAGGACGATCATTGGCGAAGTTTGTGTTGGAACATAGACAGAATCGTCGGCAGAGTTTCCTCCGACCCTTATTCGAACCGAATTGGAGCCAGTACGGGCACGTATCTGCTCTATGTAGTTCACAATTGTTGGTGGAATGGAGGAGGAATCATTGCCAACTATACTGATCACAAACACACAAGAGATGAGGTAGCATGGTACTCACAATATTGATTCATGAAGCTGAGCTCAAAGCTGATGCCAAAAAAATTGGAGTCTACAACATTTTTTGAAGGAGGGGACGCTGGAATGGATACAGCAACTGGTGAGCTGGCACTTGCCACTGGCAGAAGCGAATGGAAAACGATTAGAGAGAGTGGCAACAACATAGTAATGGCAGAAGGAAGGAGACAGTTCGTTCCCATCATAGTCTGAGCCTAGATGCTTATATGAAGCGGAATAGAAACGCCGCCCGCACAATTCGCTTCCAGGAATCGATCGACGCGTCTTGCGCAGACTCGGATTTCACGAGTTAACAAATGATGTAGCTGTATGTCGAGAGATGCATTGTGTTCAAGTTCAGCCTGAAGGGTTGTACATTCTATGTCAAAGCCACATCAACGGCGGGTAAGCATCGCCTTTCAACCGCCATGGCTGGTTGACACACTAGTCTTGATCGCATGACATAAGCATAAACGCCAATTTCAGCCGTCCGGAGGCAAAAAAAAAACTTGTCTATGAGCGTGCATTGGTTTACTTGGAATGTATAATAAGTACATCGTGCATCAAGTGTGCTTTTGCAAGGGATAAACCTTATTTTCGTCTTACATTGACCAAACTTTAACTATTGCATCTCGTCCCCCAGAGACAAGGTATCGATCCATGTACCGCAACCGCTGAACGGGATTTGTGTGCCCATTGGTCTGTAGTATAGAGTGTTGCATGGAGGTACGGTTGTACAGCTACGAATGGTTTTCAGCGAGCTAGTACGGAAAGCGGTATGGACTTGCCTTGAGCTCGTTTTCTCCGGTTGCCGCAACGACCTTCCTTGTATCAAATTGAAGACTTGTCACAGCGTGATTGAATTTGAGAGTCTCGAAAACACTACCCGTGCGCACATCCCAAATCTTTAGATGATCAGCGTTTGTTGCCTCTTTCGGTCGCGAATGCTTACGCGAATGCTCTTGTCAAGGCTACCGCTGACGATATGCAACTCGTCGAACTGAAGACAGGTTACAGGCCCTGTGTGACCAAGGAGTGTCCGATGTGATTGACCCGTCCGCACTGGGATCATTCAGCCTAAGACGAAAATTTAAGAGAACGACGTACTGTCCCACATACGCACAGCCCCATCACCACTACCACTAACTAGACCGTATCCCCAAAATTGGACTCCGCCGACAAAATCTTCGTACATGTCCCACGAACCGTCGGCGGCTGGAGGTGTCGGGACCGCGAAGGTACCTACTGATGCGGCTGCGCCGGCAAAGAGAGTGTTTGGCAAAGCCCCCGTCGGGTTTGGTGTGTGGGACTGTGAGATAGCCCACAGGATATCCATGGTCATAACACACTGTCCCGTTGTCAGGTCCCACTGACGAAGTGTCTTGTCGGATGCTCCAGTTACCTTCCACTCGTGAGACGCAATGGAAAAAGAACATCAAGATCGTACCAAACAATCGTCTTCAAAGTACAAGGCGGTCACAGCTTTGGTGTGGCCATCAAGGACTCTGGCGCAAGACTCGTCGAGTGAGCCGCGAGTCTCAGTCTCACTTTCCCGGACGATCATACCGTCTTCAGTTACCTCGACCATCCCATCATCCCGAGTCTCGTCAATACCAACCCTGCGCAAGTCCCATATCCTCACAGACCCATCCTCTCCACCTGTCAGACAAAAATGATTCTCGACCTGTACACACTTGACCGCACCAGAGTGACCTCGTAACTGGCCAATCTCTATGCCTGTGAGGAGATCCCATACTCTAGGTTGAGTTTCTTCGGTTGATGCACTGACAAGGGTTCCATAAGGCTCAGAAAAGTCCAACGCTGTGATTACGCCAGCGTGGCCCTCTAACGTCTGATGCCGTCAGCTATCAGCAACCCAACGTAGTGCTACTAACCATGAAAGCAATGCCTGGCGGCAGTTCCTCATGTTCCGAAGGCAGAAATGAGGGGCCTAAGTAGACCAGATTGAGACAAAACAGTTATTCAATTGCGAAAACACACCTCGTCTTCTCCGACTTGTCTGAGGAAAGTGTTCGAGGGTTGGGGTAGAACTCTGCTGTTGTTCAAACCGGAGGCGTTCTTTGACACCCTCCACTAAACAGAATCAGAATCGTATGGGAGGAGACAAGATTAGATGGTTACATTCGTCGTCAAGTTCTAGTTCGTCCTCCTGAAGTCTCAAGAGATCTTGCCCGAGCTTTACGCGTATCGCGTCCAACGCCTCGATTTTGTGGGTAATCTCTGCTATTTCGCTATTTATCAGACTCTGCCGACGTGAGCTGTGATGTGGATAGATGAATACAGACACACCCTCCGGACGTGAAGATTCTCTTTGTCGCGAATGATTTCCTTCCTCTGACGTGTCAGTTCGTCCTTGCCTAACATTTTTGCAGCACTGAGACTCTCCCTGCCGCGCCGTTTTCCCTTACTCTTTGCGGAGGGTACAATCACCACATCGTCTTCGCTGATCGCACTCTGAACTTCATGGTCCTCGTCTTCTGCTAAGAGACCCCGAGCATTCATTCCGAGTTTCTTGAGACCAATATGTGGAGCGTCCACTGTGCGCATCTGCCGCCGTCTTGAACGACCGTGATCTGCACTGGGAATAGTGGCATTGAAACCACGCAAAAGACTGACACTAGATGCTACGCCGTCAGGCTCCGGAACTTCGGAATGCAGCAGTTCATCCGTGGCTTCTACAATCTGAAGGTCGCGTGAAGTTACTCGTCTTGTGCCCAACCCCAGACGTAGAGGTGTTCTCCCTAGCGTGCTGAAACTTGAACTGGCTACTGACTGTCTAGGTCGTCCTGAATAAGTGCCTGCTTGCGTTAAAATGCGAGGGCTCATGATGGCGGGGGCCACTGCCAATCATGATCAACTGCTGGCGAAAAAAGCATGAAAATCGTACAGTCTGTCAGAATTTTCGTCGAGTCTGATTTCTTATGGAGTCCAAGTGCTCGCTGGACGACTTCGAGTTTCCCAAGAGTTGCATTGCGACCATTGCGACTTTGGTCTGACGACATGCAAGTGCAAGTCAAGTTGTATTGTGGGAATATGAATACAGTACACTACGCTCGTTTCCAACCAAAGTCCACCACAATGTCTATGCCAAATTCTGCGAGGTCATATTCTCGTCTGAGCAGCGGCAATGACGAGTTGTTCTCTTCTATACTCGAATTTGCGAGTTCCGGAGCTGCGGGCCGACTGAGCGGACGAAACAGCGACCACACACTTCTCGCCTTCGTCGTTGGCTTTGGTGCTGGTTTTTTGGCAGGGGAAGTCTCTTCGTCGTTTTTTTGCTGGCGCTGCAGCTCTGCTTTAAGTTTGTCCACACTAATTTCTTCCCATCGACTCAGATTGAACGGCTCGAAAAAGCCACCGCCTGAAAAGTCACACCAGCATCGCTCAGCTGCCTGAATCGTTGACGGGAGCGGTTTATTGTAGCCGCTCAACGACGCGTTCAAAGCATCTGCAAACGTCGTTATGTTGTCGGACCACGGCCTCGACAGCGAGCTATCAAGAGGAATTGGCTGCCAATAGCATGAAGAGACGAAGAGCGTTGAGAGTAGTATGATGCAGTAAAAACTGAATAAATGATGATGAACAGGGAATGAGTGATGCACACAACTTACCATGGCTTTGCGTGGATCGTAAGCGACACGAGAAAGAGAAAGAGCAAGTACGGAGGAGCTGTGGGCAGTGGCAGTAGCAGCAAAGGCAAATACCAGCGTGTACACCACATTAATCTCGCTTTGGCTTTGTTGACATCGATCTTTCCAGAAACACAATGGCTATAATCCATCCAGAAGTTTTGTGGGCACAACGCTCTTCTGAAACCGATGAAGACAAGGTGCTGCTCTTCATAGATTTTATTTCATCTCATGACGCGTTCAGAATGTCGTTTTCTTGACCGTAAACCTGCCAGACATTATCGAGTCGGCGTTGGTGTACGATCTCACCCCAACCTCAATCTCGTTCAAGGCCAAGGCTGGAAAGTACGTGAATCGCCTGTATTTATTATCATCTTACCATCGCAGCGCTTCCAAAGGAATCGAAGAAAAAGATTATGGATTTGACCTCACGTTCTTTGGTGAAGTCGTGCCCGAAGTATTAACTCGGATGTCACTCTTCTCCTAGGTCTCATCTCTTTTTTTTTAGAAATCATCCAAGCGTCTTAATACGCGTTCGCTCTATCTCGTCCTCCGTAAAAAGGACAAAAAAGAGGAATTCTGGTCTCGACTTACAAAGGAGAAAAAGCCAAGTTTTGTCAAGACTGACTTCGAAAAGTGGGTGGATGAAGATGAACAAGAAGGTAAACCCGTCGATGTCGATGAGGACATGGACATGGGAGGAATGGTAAGTCTGTAATAGGCTTCACACAACTTTGAGCTCACCAGCGCCACAGGCTGGCATGGGTGGCATGGGTGGTATGGGTGGTATGGGTGGCATGGGTGGTATGGGTGGTATGGGTGGCATGGGTGGCATGGGTGGTATGGGCGGAATGGGTGGCATGGGCGGAATGGACTTTGAAAAAATGATGGCACAGATGAACGCGGCCGGTGCTGGTGCTGGATCGTCCAATCCGTCCAATGTCGATGACGCCGACTCGGATGAGGACGACGCTGGTCCTCCTCCTCTCGAGGATGCCGAAACAAAGTAGACAAAAACACTCAGTTGTAGCATATCTTCTTGGAACGCATGACGCGCTAATAAATTTTGATTCAAGTACAGTTATCACAACTTGATTATGTAATATATCACTTGGCCGTAAAATACACACAATCATCTAGTGCCCCGTGCTGTGCAATAGCGACAATAACAGGTTGATGGTTCGCAGAAGAGTTAATCGAGCATAATCGAAATGTGCCTGCGAATAAACCTGACAGAAAACGTTAGAACCATGCATATGTACCGGCCCAATACCGGCCAATCAAATGCAATTACCTCCAGTCACAGTGGACGTTAAGAAACCATCCGCGTCAAACCCACCATTTACCCCCTGCAAAGGACGAGTCCAGCATATTTTCGTACTAGTAGACTTCAACTTACCTGGAAAAATACAAAATCTTTTGGGTCGGTCGCTGTAATCGAGTCCAGCGAGTCCAACGCTTCGATAACATGGTGCGTGTGGCTAGAGGGTTGCTCAGGATGAGCAAGTTGATGCATACAATATCACTTACCCTAAAAAGAGAGAGATCAGACGAGTGGCCGTAACTAGGAAAGAATAACTTACCAACAATGTTGCCATTCTGATCTACGGTCTGGGGAGCCGCAAAGTAATTCTCTTTGGCATTCACAAAGTGACCGGGAGAGAAATTGTTCATCACCATTTTGATCGTAAAAGTTTGATTTGCAGGGATGGTGTCAGTATTTTTTGGGTAGACAAATTTCGCAGAAGGCATATGATCGACATCAGGAATAACACCGATCGGGGCTGGATTGCACGATCCATTGGTGTTTTGCTCTCCATTGGTGATAGCAAGATGAGGCACCGTCAGGCAGAAATTGATAAAATTGTTTTTCGATGTCAATGAAGCGATTTGACCTGCACGATAAATATTCCAACTTGTCCCTGTCACAAAGTACCTCTACGTACCAGCAGCCGGGACATCTTGGCCGTCATTTGCGAATCCCGAAGCGATCACACGAGGGTCGAGAGCTAAAGCGTCAGCACTTGGGACAGTCTGACGCAGGACACTTACTCAGAGACGTTTGTGGGTCCTCTGAGTCACCCCCACTCCCAGCAGAGCCCGTCGATGAGGTGGTAGCGGCAGTAGTAGTCTTGGCAGCCGTGGTCTTGGCATTTGAGGTCGTACTCTATCGAGATGTCGATCAAAATCGAGAACGAAACTGCAATCAACTAACCGAGGGAGAGGATGAATTAGAAGCGTTAGAATCGCCAGTAGCACCAGTCTATGAGGGACACTTGAATTACATTCAACGAAGGCGTTATGGTGCATACCGCCTGGATCCGAGCATCTAAATCTGCTTGCGTCGTGCAAGCGATAGAAGTGCCTGGCTGATTGACTAGTGGCAACGCCGCACAACTGCAACATCATCTAGTCATTCATGCTTGCGAACGAGCAAGACTCACATAGTTCCGGGTGCGCAAGCTTGAAGCACAAATTTGCCCCCAACACACTGTGCAAACTGTTGATTAACACAGGCATTATCTTGTGATGTGTTAGATTAAAGATCCAGCCTAAATGAGTGGCTCACCTCCAGAGTTACAGGGTGAGTTGGTGGTGAGCGTTTGAAATTGATTACTGGTTTATAAACTCAGTGGTGTAAGACAGAGAAAGAGCTACCAACTTCAAGGTGATCGCATCTTTTCCATTTTGCAGTGTAAAGTCAGCACGTCGGGTCAAAGGCGTAGCAATCGTTGAGAGAGCTAAGGAAAGAGTGGTAAGAGCAATGAACATTTTGATGTCTCAAGTTGGGCTGAATGAAGGTGGACTGGTAACGGATGCTAGAAAGGATGCCTGATCCTGAAGATAGTGGGAAGAAAGAAAGTAATGGACGAGTGCTAGTGCGAAGGCTTTTTATGGCTGTCCATTGTTGGTCCATTGTTCATTTAGGCACAATAGTCGTCGATCAAAAATGTGGTCACGGTTCACGTAATCTAGGTGCAGTAGCTATTATAGGCTACTTTTCATCAATGGTTATCTCCATCTTGTCCTCAAACCGTTGCAGAGATATCCTGTCAAAATTCATAAGTTACAAAGAGCATCACAAGACCTGAAAACAGACTTCGTAAGATCCGCGACGACAAAATCAGGTATGACTTGAGAGAGGATTTGTTGTCGAGTTGCTGAAGTACAGACGGCCATAGTTTTGGCACCGGCTGCGCGCCCTGATACCAGACCGGATATGGCATCCTCAATCACCAAGCCTTCATGGATCAACCCAACTTTGAGCTTCGGGAGAGACTCACAGTCAGCGGCATTTTTCCCGACTTTCATAGCACCGGCCAGATATGGCTCTGGATGGGGCTTTCCATCTGAGACATCGTTGGACGTGACGATGCCAGTGGTCGGAAGTGGAACGCCACATCGTTCGAGTGCGCGCAGAGCGTAGTAATCACTTGCTAGCAGTGCTCAGCCCTTGGATTCCAGTCATTTCAAAACCAACCGGAAGTTACGATGGTCCATACGCCCGCAATTGAATTGAGCTATCAGCACGATGTTCAGTAAAATCAAAACCACCGGAGCATACCTGAGACAACAAAGGCAACACGCCGGGAAGAACAATAGGCCCTCCTTGGATGACCTCCTCCTCGAAACGCTCTATTTCGGCCTTGCCTGGATGTCAGTATATGGCCCTACAACAAAAGGCTTTGTTTGTTTGACCTTGAGCTTGTCCTGATCACTGATAAGACAAATTTCTTGCAGCGTATCTGACATTCTCCTGCCATGAGCAATATGGGCGATAGCTGCTGGATCACCCAGTCCGTAATCTTTGCAGAATGTTGCCCAGGCTTTCAGTACTCCTGGAGTTGAATCTATCAAAGTTCTGTACAAAGCTGAATAAGGAATCCAAGATATGCAAGCAGCACTTGCCCGTCCATGTCGAATAGGATCTGCACATGCAAGTGTATGGAGAAAACTAAGAGGCTAGAAACTTACTGCGTCCACCTGAATGGACTTCATAACTGAAAATCTGCGGGTCGCGATCGCCGATGACGCGTGACGCTTAGAATTCTCACTACCACTAGTAGGTGAGGCAGCCCGGGAGCTGACTTTACATACTGTCTTCATCATGACTGTCGCCATCCCTGAAAACCCTCTCCAGGCTTTTAAGCACGACTATTACCTCGAGGATTGAGAACACTTTTGTATGCAGGACATATCAAATTGATTCGCACCTGTGGGCGGGAAAGATTCTGTTCAAACTGTGGAAAGGCCCACTAGTTCCACGCAGGGGGATGTAGCGAGCTCGGCACCGACGGTTCAAAAGTGCTCGAAGACTCGGATGACACGAATCCAATTTTTTTGAACGAGGTTGGAGGAAAAGATATAGAACGGTTGCTGTGGATTATCCTCGGTAAGCAGTTGCTGCGTTGTTACACTTGCGTCCAGTACGATAGGGAAGTACGAGACACAGACGGCAGAAGGACTGGACTGCTATCCTGAACCTCGTCCTTCAAGTTATCAAAGATAGGCGATTAGGGAACTTTGTTCGATGGAGCTGGATCCTTTGCAATGTATCGGGCTACAGCACCAGCTGGATCCCGCTAAGATGAATAGCAAGAAGTAAGTTATAGACTTGTAGTAGAGACTCATCACATGAGCAACGCATCTTCAGACTTCCGTCATGTCGAAGTCTGACTCTGTCAAGACGCCAACCCTAGCGAAGCACCTGCCATTGTTTCCTGCATCTCTCGCCATTTCTGGTTTCTTTTCATCCTCAGAGTTACCGAAGACTTCCTCCGTCAAACATGACATTCAGCCAACTCTACTTGTACATTATATGACATCCATTCACTCTATGGCCTCTATACTCGCTCTCGTTGCCGGGTGGATTGCACTCGACACTGGCAAGCCAATATCTGACAATGACTTTGCCCGCGATAGCAGCTCTGGTGATGCTCCACCATCGGGTCCACAGATACCGCACTTGTTGCTTTTAATCTTTGCATGTATTCTGGTCATCAAATATTTTCATCATGAGATCGCGGACATGCTTCTGGAGCTCATCAGGCATACGAAATGGCGACTTGGCGTCCCAAGAAAACGTAGAACCGCCCCGCGTGCATCTTCTACTACTCTATCACATAGCTTTGCACCGACAGCTCCGTCTCCCATCGCCCCTGTTTCTTTTCTTCTGGTGCCACCTTCGCGACTTTATCTCTCGCTTGGCATGTTGCTCTGTTCTGTCCTGCACATATCCGGGCCACGGCCGTTAAACGAGTCTGTTTTTGACCTTGCTTCAGCAGAGAATCAACTTGCCAATACCACTGAGCAAGGGGCGGAGATGGGAACCTTGTCGAAATTCAGAATCTGTTATAGCAAAGGGATTCAAACCACGCCCTTCCTCCCTGTGGCCGGAGGAACTGACATGGGCGACGAATCGGTTAGTGCACTGCTTTTATACCAAGCTCTAACTTTCTTGAAAGTGTGAAAAACATCAACAGGTTATTTCTTTCAACTTCGGTTCTGCTCATAACTTTACTGCAGATGCGAAATCCGAAGCTTCACAAACATCTAGTCAAAATTGTTATTGGTCCCACTCTTTTGCGTTTTGCTATTACGTCTACGCCTAGGATATCGTCTTTACATGCTAGTCGGGTTTAGAATTGGTTTAGAAGGGTTTTTTCGACCACTTTCGCTTTGTATCTCTTCAATAATATTTTCAGTGACTTCTGTTCAGCAATAATATACAAGGGAGACGGTGTTACGCATGCGAAGGGCGTGCATTTTTACGCTCAGCTTCCCAACGGGCTCTCAAGAGCTGGAATCCTTCAGATCGCGACCGAACTGAAAGAGCAGCGGGAGAAAGAAGCTGCATTTGTGCGGCCTGCAGATGAGGTGGTAGCAAAGAATCGTTGCGGATGACCTGAGCACATTGGAAGTTATATTGACTGGAAACAACTCAGAAACTTACAGATCCAATAGCAAGAAAGAAAGAAAATGTTGCAGCACTGCTAAGCATGTACTGGGATAGTGTGGACAGAAAACCTCGAGGTCCGGGTCCGTATCTTTGTTCGTCAATACCATGCAAATGACGCTTTCAAACAATCACCTCAATATGCTCCATGACCCGAAGATGAAGCCTATGGTAAGGCCTACGCCTCCACCCATGAGAGCTCCCATTCTATCAATAATTGGGACGGTTACCAAGATAGACTCTGAGACCTACTTTACTGCAAGAAAAAATAAATAAATTTCAACTATGAAAGAACAAGAAACGACTTACACTTGTACCAAATGGACGGTTCTTGACGTTGAGGAATAGGACGCGATGCCATGTTGTAGTCGGAAGCAGAAGCACGGTCACACTTTCTGATGTTGACGTTCACGGTGCCAACCTTTCCGTATGCACAGCAAGCTCAAATAAGTCTGTTGTTAGAGATTACAGCAGCTATACAAGCTGATGGGTCCTAGTTCGTGCAAATCAGAGGGATATCTATCACGTCTCCAATTTGCGAGAGCAAACCGACAGCGTGCTACGTTCATGGCTGGGTTCATCAGTCACTTCTCTTTCAGTCACTCTCTGATTCACTGTAGGAACACGTTGGCTGACGAGGTGGGCTAAGGAGGTAGAGCTCGCTGTCAAGCTCGTTTACTATGGACTCACAACTGCAAGAGGTGAATTTCTTTACAAGCTTATTCGGAAACAGACGAGTATTCTGCAGCCACTCAGACTCTCGGTGAAGAATATACAGCCATCTGGCTTTCTTCTTCTCTCCAACCCCGCTCCAAGCTATCTCGTGCTGCTCTCGTGCTGCTTCCTACTCTGCCAGGTTATCTACTATCGCGATGCACTGCATCAGAAACCCTTGCATCTCGCTTTCCCCACCTTTCAATTGTTCTGAAGCGGCTTCCCTCGTCATTGGAAGTCTTGGCTGAACTAAATCTGGCTGTGTTTTATTTGCAAGGCATTTATTATTCCTTATCAAATCGAATTTTCAAAATTCGCCATGTCAGTGTCTTTATTACAGCGTCATTCAAAGCTACAACTATGTCAGGTATCTTCAGTACCAGAGAATCCTCACGTAAGGCCTCCATCTTATGCCTTATTGGGGGTCATGTTGGCAGTGCGACTTTTCCATAGGCTTGTTGTCTTTCTCAGAACACGAATCCCAACCAAAGGACTCGAAGAGGATGCCACGCATCCAACATCTGATGCTCACGAAACATTCCTTGACAGAAGAGCTGTGTCGCTTCTCTTAGGCCCAGAAGATCCTGAAGGAGTGCCCGCAAAACCTGCCGAGGAAGACGAAAGAACCATGCTCGATATTTCAACGATACCACCGGCCCTCAGAGCAAGTAGAAACTGTACGCTTTGTTTAGAAGAGAGGACAGATACTTGTTCTACAGAGTGTGGGCACTTGTTTTGCTGGAGTTGCATCGTTGGGTGGGGTAGAGAGAAGGTATAGGTCCATCTTCAAACTCGGTTGATACTGACCACTGCTGCAGGCCGAATGCCCGCTCTGTCGACAGTCCTTGAATTTAACGCGTCTTATACCAATATACAATCTTTGATACGAGCTTTTTTGGTGACAAGACAGACGAAGATGTTTACTAGATGGGCTACACAATCTGCTGGATGAGTGTGATGTTGTCTCCCTTTAGAAGAATTCGACCTGGTGACTCGGTCAATCAGAATTAACACTGAAGTGAATTGAAATCCAACCTAACTCTCGTCTGGGTTTGGCGTCATTAACAAACACCTCAGCTGCCTCATCCATCACAACGTTCATGAACTCGTCAAATCCCTGCGAGCAGTTGAATCAAAGAATACGCAAAACTAGACAGACGCACGATTATTCGCCCTTCAATCCGCATCTCAATGTTATCGTACAGCCAAATTACGACTTTCGTTCTCTAATAGCCGTCAGAAACGCCACATAAATAGCGATGAAAAGGATGAACATACCTGTTGAAGATTTTTGAAGATGACATTCTGCAACTGTGTAGCAATAAAAACATCGAGTTTAAGCACTTACGATGGGTTGGACCATCACACGTTGCTGTCGTCCAGACATGACGGGCTAAAGATACAGGACAGAGGAAGATCGAGTAAGTTTTTGAGAGCAAGTTTCTGAGAGCACGTGTCACTTCAACTTGTGACGAACGCGTCGACAGCGTTAGCTTTCAGCATGGAGGTACGTTGACCCTAAAATATTGAAAGCTAGTCTCGATACCTTCCAGGCCTTTGTGCCCGGAAATTCGTCGACGGCCCACGCCGTAACTTTTATTACATTCGTGCAAGACCTCAAGAAGAAGACTAAATCTTGGGGTGCAACTATCGACCTCTGCGCCAGTGGCGAGAAGACCTTAGAACGATTTAGATACCAGTTCCCAGATGACTGGCTATACAGTGACCAGCTTATGGGAGAATGGAGTGCATACAACGAGATATTCAAGAGAAAGAACGATTCTATTCAGGAGCAACTAGGTAAATCCTTCAGTCCTACAATCCCCAGGCTGAATCCATCTTCATAGCTGGACTCCAGCTGAAAATCGTTGCCGAGGGCAAGATTGTTGAGAATAGAATCAACGATATTCTGTCGGAATGGGAGCAAACTCGCCCTGTACAAGGAAACATGCGCGCAGACACAGCAATGAATGCCATCAACGTGTTCGAAGGCAAACTAAATCGCGTGCAAGAAGATTATGATCTCGTCTGTCGAGCAAAGGAGGCTCTCAATCTAGAGCTTACAAGACACACGCGGCTGGAACCAGTTTTCGAGGAGCTGCGCGATCTGAAGGCTGTTTGGACAGCTCTGTCAGGAATTTGGAGCCAAATCGGGGAGTTGAAAGAGATGGCATGGGCTACAGTACAGCCAAGAAAACTCAGACAGCAGCTCGACGGTCTGCTCAATTCGACCAAAGAAATGCCCACTCGAATGAGACAATACGCCGCATTTGAGTATGTGCAAGAGGTGTTAAGAGGTCTTCTCAAGTCGAACTCCATCATTTCAGAGCTCAAGTCGGAGGCTCTCAAGGAAAGGCATTGGAAACAACTGTTCAAAGTATTGCGTTTACCTTCGCAAATCAGCCTGACTCTGTAAATTTTCTTGTTTGTCTAAGACCAATCTCATCAATCTTACTTAGCATGACCCTTGGAAATGTGTATGACTTGGACCTCAAGAGAAACGAGTCTCTGATCAAAGAAGTTATTACCCAAGCCGCTGGAGAGGTTAGTCAAATCCTAACAATATACTTATGCTCATCGTATCTTAGCTTGCCTTGGAAGAGTACATCAAACAAGTCAAAGAGACATGGACAAACTATACTCTGGATCTTGTCAACTACCAGAACAAATGTCGTCTGATTCGGTGAGAATTTCATTAGTTGATTTGCAAATGGCATGCGTTTATACTTAATCTAGAGGATGGGACGATCTCTTCAACAAATGCGGAGAGAACTTGAACTTTCTTACTGCGATGAAAATGTCACCTCACTACAAAGGTGAAATCCTAGTCCCTTGTCGCAATCCTTTTTTCTGACTGCATTCAATCATCGTAGTTTTCGAAGAGGAGGTATTGTTGCTTGTATCCCCGTTCGTTTCTTCGCCTTACTCTATGTCAGGCTAGTTCATGGGAAGAGAAGCTAAACAGAATACACGTTTTGTTTGGTAAAGAAACATCACCAATATCCATCATGATGAATCTGACTGTTGACTAGACGTATGGATAGACGTGCAGCGTCAATGGGTTTATCTTGAAGGCATCTTCTCTGGCAGTGCTGACATCAAACATCTTCTACCCACAGAGAGTGCTCGTTTCCAAAACATCAATACCGAGTTCCTTACTGTCATGAAGAAAGTTTACAAGTCTCCATTCGTTATCGATGTAATGAACATACAAGGGATACAGAAGAGTTTGGAGCGTCTTGCGGATCTTTTGAACAAAATTCAAAAGGCCCTTGGAGAGTATCTGGAGCGGGAGCGAGCTTCATTTCCTCGTTTCTATTTCGTGGGTGATGAGGACTTACTGGAGATCATCGGCAACAGCAAAGACATCCTTCGGATCATGAAACATCTGAAGAAGATGTTTGCCGGTATCTCGACTCTCCTTCTCGACGAGGACCTCACCCAGATTCAAGGAATGGCTTCGAGGGAAGGAGAAGAGGTCAGGTTTCCGGAGCCAATCTTATTGAAAGATTTTCCCAAGATCAATGACTGGTTGACACGCATCGAGTATATGATGCGCCTCTCCCTTTCCAACCTGCTTTCAGAGGCTGTGACGGAGCTCCAGACCTTCTATGGCACCGGTTCAAAAGTCTCTATAGACGAACTGATGCAATGGATGGAGAAGTATCCAGCTCAGCTAGTCACTCTAGCCGTGCAGGTAGCCTGGACTGCGTCCGTGGAAACATGTCTAGAATCCGGGCGTTCTCCTGAGGCTCCACTAGACACAGTTCATCAAGCACTTGATCTCCTTGCAGATATTGTACTTCGTGAACTTGCACCCGTGACGCGCCGCAAATGCGAACACCTGATCACTGAGCTCGTTCACCAAAGAGACGTCACTCGAACTTTAATTCAGCAGCGAGTACATGACAGCAAGGGTTTCTCCTGGCTCTATCAAATGCGATTTTATCTCGAAAGAGCAGCGGAAAACCCACTAGAGAGGTTGGCCATCAGAGTGGCTGATGCATCATTTCCTTATGGATGGGAATACCTTGGTGTCCCAGATCGTCTTGTGCAAACGCCATTGACCGACCGCGTTTATCTCACGTTGACTCAGGCGCTGGATAACCAGCTTGGAGGGGCGCCTTTTGGCCCTGCAGGAACAGGTAAAGACTTTCAACTGTTAATACAGAAATTCAACAATGTTGTTCAGGGAAAACGGAATCCGTCAAAGCCCTGGGCGTCCAATTAGGTCGTTTCGTTCTGGTCTTCTGTTGCGATGAGACCTTCGACTTCCAAGCCATGGGACGCATTTTTGTTGGGTTATGCCAAGTTGGTGCCTGGGGTTGTTTTGACGAATTCAATCGATTGGAAGAACGGATCTTGAGTGCTGTCTCTCAGCAAGTTCAGACGATTCAACAGGGCCTTGCCTCGCTCGTAAAGAATCCCAACACTGAAATTGAACTGGTCGGCAAGAGCCTGAAGATAAACAAGAACATGGGTTCGTCAGAGTCTTCTTGTCGTTCCCTATTCATCTCTTACTCATACCCTGTCAGGCATTTTCATCACGACTAACCCAAATTATGCCGGTCGCTCCCAACTTCCTCCTAATCTAACGAAATTGTTCAGACCGTAAGCTTCGACCTATTCGGATAAGGTATATTTGACTTGTCCTTGTATAGGATGGCTATGACCCGGCCTGACCGAGAATTAATCGCTCAGGTCATGTTGTTCTCACAAGGTTTCCGGACCGCAGAGTCTTTGGCATCGAAAATCGTTCCCTTCTTCAACCTTTGTGACGAACAATTATCTCCTCAGCCACATTACGACTTCGGGCTTCGGGCTTTGAAGGCAGTTCTAGCTAGTGCAGGTATCCTGAAGCGTGAGCGCTTGCAAAACGCTCGTGCTGCCGAAGACGACGACGCTGGCGGCCTGTCAGACAGTATTTCGGAGCAAATCATCCTGATACAAAGTGTGACGGAGACAATCGTTCCCAAGCTAGTTGCAGACGACGTTTCACTGTTGACAAAGTTAGTGGGCTTCGCTGCTTTTTGACCTTCGTCTTACTCGTTCATAGCCTACTTGCAGATGTGTTCCCTGGCGTTGACTATATGCCGGTTGATCTCGAAGCTCTTCGTGCGAAAATTTTGCAAGTTTGTGCAGAGCGTCGCCTTGTTGATGGCGAACTTTGGATCGCTAAGATCCTCCAGCTTTATCAAATCCAGAAAATCCAACACGGTCTTATGATGGTTGGACCATCGGGAAGCGGCAAGACCAACGCCTGGCAAGTATTGTTGTCTGCGTTGGAACGACTCGATGGTATAGAAGGTGTTGCATATGTGATTGACCCGAAGGCAATGCATAAAGATGCCTTATATGGCACTTTGGACCAGACAACCAGAGAGTGGAGCGATGGCCTTTTCACTCATATCCTCAGAAAAATCGTTGACGATGTTCGTGGAGAAAGTTTGAAACGACACTGGATCATTTTTGATGGTGACGTTGACCCGGAGTGGGTAGAAAATCTGAACAGCGTGTTAGATGACAACAAACTGCTCACCCTTCCAAATGGCGAACGTCTCAATCTTCCTCCAAACGTTCGAATCATGTTTGAAGTCGAGCATTTGAGATACGCCACACTTGCTACTGTCAGTCGATGCGGTATGATCTGGTTCAGCGAAGACGTGGTGGAGCCTTCCATGGTATGCAAGCATTATTTGGCTACGTTATCGTCGGTCCCCTTGGATGCAGATGACGAAGATGTAGCTGATGCCCTTGCTCGACGTACGGACGCAGTTGGTGACGCCGCAGCATCTGTCCACCTTGCAACACAAAAGCAGATCGCGACGATGCTCGAACGTTACTTTGCCGAAGGAGACCTCGTTAGTTCCGCCCTGACTTTCGCAGAAAACATAGAGCACATCATGGATTTCACGGTCACTCGGGCGCTCAATACCCTCTTTTCTCTTATCAACAAGACAGCGCGCAATGTAATCGAGTACAACGTGCAGCATACCGACTTTCCCTTGACCCAAGATCGCGTCGAGCAGTATGTTGCAAAACGTCTCCTAGTCAACATCATATGGGCCTTTTCAGGTGACGCCAAGCTCGAGCTACGCGCGGAAATGGGCGAATTCCTAAAGACCCAGACAGGGATTGACCTCCCACCTCTTACAGCTGGAAGCTCTCTGATCGACTACGACGTCCAGGCTGCCAGTGGCGAGTGGACTGCCTGGCAGTCTCGTGTTCCCGTGATCGAGATTGAATCGCACGCAGTCACCGCTGCAGATGTTGTCGTCCCTACAACTGACACTGTGCGTCATGAAGAGGTCTTATATTCCTGGTTGTCTGAACACAAACCTCTCATGTTGTGTGGTCCTCCTGGGTCAGGCAAGACTATGACTTTGTTTAGTGCATTGAGGAAACTGCCTGATATGGAGGTGGTTGGGCTGAACTTCTCTAGTGCCACGACTCCAGAACTTATTCTCAAAACATTCGAACAATATTGCGAGTATCGCAAGACTCCCAATGGTGTTATTCTTGCTCCTGTTCAAATCGGTCGCTGGCTTGTTGTATTCTGCGACGAGATCAATCTACCAGCCCTCGACAAATACGGCACACAGAGAGTCATTTCCTTTATCCGACAACTAGTTGAATGCGGCGGATTTTGGCGGTCGACAGATATGGCTTGGGTAAAGCTGGAGCGCATTCAATTTGTGGGCGCTTGTAATCCACCTACAGACCCCGGTCGTGTTCCCCTCAGCCACCGATTCCTCCGCCACGCTCCATTGGTGATGGTTGATTACCCTGGTGAAGCTTCTTTGAAGCAGATTTATGGAACATACACACGTGCTGCACTCAAAGTACTTCCGAATCTGAAGGCGTATGCAGATCCCCTCACTGATGCCATGGTCTCCTTTTACCTAGCATCGCAGAAACGATTTACTACAGATGTCCAAGCACATTACGTCTACAGCCCACGAGAGCTCACTCGATGGGTCCGTGGAATTTATGAGGCCATCCGACCATTGGAAATATTGTCAGTTGAGGGACTAGTTCGTGTCTGGACTCATGAAGCGCTTCGGCTGTTCCAGGATCGCCTAGTAACTGAGGAAGAACGGATGTGGACAGACGAAAACATTGATGCTGTAGCTCTTGAACATTTCCCAACTATAAACCGTGAAGAAGCCCTCGGACGCCCAGTTTTATTCTCGAATTGGACCTCTAAAGACTATATTTCCGTGGATAGGGAAATACTGAGGGAATATACAAAAGCTAGACTACGCGTCTTCTACGAGGAAGAATTGGATGTTCCCTTAGTGCTGTTCAACGATGTATTGGATCACGTCTTGCGGATCGACCGAGTATTCCGCCAGATTCAGGGGCACCTACTGCTGATTGGCGTGAGCGGAAGTGGCAAGGTAGGTTGTCAACGTTACTTGTTTCGTTCACTCATAGGTTCAATAGACTACGCTGTCTCGTTTCGTGGCTTGGATGAACGGTCTGAGCATTTTCCAAATCAAAGTGTCCAACAAGTATACCGGAGAAGATTTCGACGAGGATCTTCGCACTGTGCTTCGTCGGGCTGGTTGTAAAGGAGAAAAGATCTGCTTCATCATGGACGAATCAAATGTCCTCGATTCTGGATTTTTGGAACGGATGAATACTTTGCTCGCTAATGCGGAAGTACCAGGTCTATTTGAGGGTGACGAGCATGCGGCTTTGATGACAGCCTGCAAAGAGGGTTCACAGCGTGATGGACTTATGCTCGACTCGCACGAAGAGCTGTATCGGTGGTTCACGCAGCAAGTTGCAAGAAATCTCCACGTCGTCTTCACTATGAATCCGCCGGAAAATGGCTTAGCTTCTAGGGCCGCAACATCTCCTGCTCTTTTCAATCGTTGTGTTCTAGACTGGTTTGGTGACTGGTCCGACCAAGCCTTTTATCAAGTAGGAATGGAATTCACTCAGACTTTGGATTTGGATCTTCCGTCATACAACCCTCCTGCCCACTTCCCCATTGCCTACCGTGGTCTTTCTATGCCGCCCATTCATAGAACGGCAGTTGTCAACGCACTCGTTCACGTCCATTCGTCTTTGCATCAAATTAATCTGCGTCTGAGTCGTCGGCAGGGTCGTTACAATTATGTGACACCTCGACATTACCTTGATTTGTGAGTCTGTTTACTTGAATTGTCCAACGGCTAATTTCATACCCAGCATTAATCACTATGTTCGGCTCTACGCGGAAAAGCGAGACGAGCTAGAAGAGCAGCAAAGGCATCTGCACGTTGGTTTGGATAAGCTCAAAGACACAGTAACTCAAGTTGAAGAGTTACGGAAGAGTTTGGCGATTAAACGCTCGCAACTGGAGGCTAAGGACGCCGAGGCCAATGAAAAGCTCAAGCGTATGGTCGCAGATCAGCAAGAGGCAGAACAGAAAAAGGCTGCGTCTATTGAGATCCAGGCTGCTCTCGTTGAGCAGGATCGTCACATAGAAGAACGACGTGCAATAGCTACTGCAGATCTGGCTGATGCTGAGCCCGCTGTTTTGGATGCTCAGGCTGCCGTGAGTAACATCAAACGACAGCATCTGCAAGAAGTTCGCACTATGGCCAACCCTCCTGAGGCTGTCAAGTTGGCCATGGAGTCTGTTTGTACGATTCTCGGCCATAAAATCGACAGCTGGCGTACGGTTCAGGGTATTATCAGGCGCGACGATTTCATCCAGCGGATTGTCAACTTCGACACGACGAATCAGATGACAAAGCAGCTTCGCGAATTCATGAAACGAGAATTCCTCAGTCGACCTTCCTACAAATTTGAAACGGTGCAGCATGCTAGCAAAGCTTGCGGCCCGCTAGTCAAGTGGGTGATAGCCCAAGTACGGTTCTCCGAAATCCTTGACAGAGTCGAACCCCTCCGCAACGAAGTACAGTCGCTTGAGTTACAGGCCGAAACCACGAAAAAACAAGCAAGGGCTATTATCCAAATGATCGCTGAGCTGGAAGCTAAGATAGAGAAGTACAAGGAGGAATATGCTCTCCTCATCAGCGAAACACAAGCGATCAAGTCGGAAATGGAGCGCGTACAGAGCAAAGTCGATCGCAGCATGAAGTTGCTGGAGAGCTTGTCATCGGAAAAAAGCCGTTGGGAGGCAGGAAGCCGTACCTTTGACACTGAAATGTCCACCATTGTGGGCGATGTCCTACTTTCTGCTGCTTTCCTAGCGTATGGTGGGTTCTTCGACCAACATTACAGAGAAGTGATGTGGCAGGAGTGGTCTTCGCATCTGTCAGAAGCTAATATCAAGTTCAAGGCTGAGCTGTCGCTCACGGAGTACCTCTCCACTGCTGACGACCGTCTGAGCTGGCAGTCCAAGTCTCTCCCTTCTGATAATCTGACAACCGAGAATGCTATCATGTTGAAACGTTTCAATCGGTATCCGTTGATCATCGACCCTACTGGCCAAGCTACGACTTTCCTCATGAACGAATACAAGGATCGTAAGATCACTGTAACCAGTTTTCTTGACGAAGCTTTCCTCAAGGTGTTGGAGAGTGCCCTGCGTTTCGGAAATCCTCTCCTTATCCAAGACGTGGAACATCTAGATCCGATACTCAACGCAGTGCTGAATAAAGAGATACGTCGCACTGGTGGAAGGGTCTTGATCCGTCTGGGCAGCCAAGAAATTGACTTCTCCCCTTCATTCACGATGTTCTTGTCTACGCGAGATCCCTCTGTCGAATTCTCTCCTGACATATGTAGTCGGGTCACATTTGTCAACTTCACAATGACGCGTAGCAGTCTACAAAGCCAATCTTTGGATCAGGTTCTCAAAGTGGAACGCCCAGACACTGAACGCAAACGGACCGATTTGATGAAGATCCAAGGAGAATTCAGACTTCGTCTCAGGACGTTGGAAAAATTGCTTCTACAGGCTTTGAACGAGTCATCAGGCAATATTCTAGACGACGACAAGGTGATTGATACTTTGGAGACTTTGAAGCGCGAGGCTGCGGAAATCACCCGGAAAGTGGAGGAGACGGATGTAGTTATGCGAGAGGTAGAGCAGGTGACTGCTGAATATCTTCCTTTAGCGCAGGCTTGCAGCGCAGTCTTCTTCGTCCTTGAACAGCTGAATCTTGTCAATCACTTCTATCAATTCTCTCTCCAGTTCTTCCTCGACATCTTTGACTACGTCCTTCACCACAATCCGAATTTGAAGAATGTCACCGATCATAGCCGACGTCGCGACATTCTCCTCAGCGACTTGTTCCTGGTTGTGTATAGGAGGACATCTCGTGCTCTACTGTATCGCGATCAAGTAATGCTGGCCGTGCTGCTGGGCCAAGTCAAACTGAGAGGTATAGAAGAGATCAGCGATGAGATAGAGTTCCTGCTCGAAAGTGCAGACAACGTCGTTGCCTCAGTGACTCCAGCCTCTGATCAGGCGGTTTCTATTTTGTCAGCAGAGCAGAATCTTCGACTGGAAAATTACGCAAAGCACTCCATATTCAAGCCAGTTCAAGCACACATTTTCGAACATGAAAATGATTGGCAGCCTTTCTTGCAATCTAGCACGCCGGAACAGTCTGTCCCACTGCCGTGGGAGCCAAGTACCCGTAAGTGATTTCACATTTGTTGTCTTTGTTGACTGACCTCGAATCAGCGGCCCTTGAAGCCATACGGGCCATGCTCGTT
>QLOY01002640.1:0-27557 GCA_003313965.1 Megacollybia marginata
ACATCTCTCTGCTATTGAATTTGCACAACTGTATTAATGGAGACTAGATAGCTATATGTGTTCGCGACGAGATCGTTTAGTCTAGTTCTCACACCCGCATTTCGAATCAAACACCATCAATATTGTGACGGATATGTTAGTCTGCTTCCCCATTGACTGTGTCGTTCTCTGCTTTCGCGTCTGGTACCAAACCTACTACTGACACGACTGCGATAAACTCGATAGTATCCTCACTTCCTTTCTCATCTAATACCGAACCCACAACAAACTCGCCTCCTTTTGCATCTACTTTTAATTGTACAATGCCTCTAAGAACCGTGCCAGCTCCTCTGCAATCAGCTTCACGATCTCCCGCCATACCAAGTCCGTCCCGCCGGGCGCGTCGAACTTTTCGACGTGATTGCGCCTGCAATTTAGGCAATACATCGGATCCCGACACAAGCCCACGATCTTCAATCTCAGGTGCACCAGAGCCTCTGAATCGTTTTTGATTCCGGTTCCACCCCGAAGAAAATAACTTACCGAGTCTATGTGAATAATTTGTTTTGACAAACCCAAGCCATACTCTGTTTGGGTTTGGGCACTCCCTGTCCCACTCCTCCATCCTTCGCTGGAGACAATTCGTCCTCCCCACTTTTATTGTCCCATCCCCATCGGTGTAGGCGTACAGGACACCACCCTCCTCGCTTCCCGACAGCTCCAACTCCATCTTCTTCACCATCTTCTTTTGCTCCTTCAGCCAACTTGTCATGGCACTGAGACGATGCTGGTAGGGTCAGATGCAAGGTCAAATTTAGAGCAAACGAGTACTCGCAATGATTGCTTAGTTGACCAAGGATTTTCTCACAGTTGAATTACATCCACCATCGACTTCTAGGTAGGTTTCCGGCTTGTTTACACGCATA
Organism: Megacollybia marginata; assembly: GCA_003313965.1. Taxonomy (NCBI): domain Eukaryota; kingdom Fungi; phylum Basidiomycota; class Agaricomycetes; order Agaricales; family Porotheleaceae; genus Megacollybia; species Megacollybia marginata. The sequence goes on from QLOY01002640.1 coordinate 906, forward strand.
TGTGGGCTGACTAGTCTCTTCAAAGACACTACTGAAAACCATTTATTCGCATTACAATTACAATACCTTTCTCGAGTCCCGACTTGCGCCCCATTCTACGTATGAGGATTTGTCAAGTCAAATCATGTTCGTTCAACGGGGTATATCAACCTCCTCGATACCTTTCCCAAAGGAAAAATCCTCCTTTATCGTGCTTCTACGACCGAATCACACCACTCCTACTCCCCGGGAAACCCAACTAACCATCTCCTCCATTGCACCTCGCTTTCTCGAGTCTGCGACGGACCCTCATCATGGGCTTCTTCCGGTTTATCTCATTCCCCCAAATACAATTCTCCGCGGATGAATCCAGATACACCGTTCTCTCCGGACCTCGTACTATCGAAAACGGAGCCAACGCTCTAGCAGAGGGATTCCTCTTCTCTGTCGCAGCTGCATCGATCATCGGCGAAATGTGGCGGTCGAGTAGGGATCAGACGAAGAGGAGGGAAGGGGTTGAGAGCTTGAGGAGCTGGGGAGGAAGGTATACTCGCAATGCCAAACACAGCTTGCCACTCACCAACATCTTGGCGATGTTGGCTGACACAATGGCTCAGGTTGGCCCTGGGCTATCAATCCATAACGGCTCTATTCATTGCGCTCGTGTTTTTTACTTCAGGTACGTGGTTATTGTACCTATATACCTAATGTTGATCATGATTGTCTCACAGGTGCTCGTTTTCGACTGGAAATCTCCCGCGGAACTCTTGCCACTGCCACTCCGTATACCATCTCCACTCATGTTATGCGTACGAGTCCCTGGATGCATCCAACCTCTTGGCGATGTTAGATGATTCACGAAAGCTCAGGTCGGTCCTGGGCTCTCTGTGTAACTCGCCGTGCTGCTTCGGGTCATTTTCCGTCCCATTATTCACCCAAGGTGCATCTCTCTGCTTTTGAATTTGCACAACTGTATTAATGGAGACTAGATAGCTATATGCGTTTGTGATGAGATCTAGTCCGGAAGTCTAGACCTCACCCGCGTTTCGAATCAAGCACCATCAATATTGTGTGATTTGGTTTTGTAGAACATACCCAATCGTCCACTATACCCAACCCATGTCTAGATCTAACCGAAGGCTCCAAATGCCCCGGTCAAAATCGAATCGTCGCCCTTTGTTAACGAGACGTCAGGTCAAGATGTCGGTAACATCTTGGCGATGTTGGCTGACGCAACGGCTCAGGTCGGCCCTGGGCTATCAATTCATAACGGCTCTATATACATTGCGCTCGTGTTTTTTACTTCAGGTACGTGGTTATTGTACCTATATATATTTCTAATGGTTGATTGTCTCACAGACGCTCGTTTTCGACTGAAAATCTCCCGCGGAACTCTTGCCACTGCCACTCCGTATACCATCATATTATATGCATATACCGGTCCCTATATTGGGTCGGCACTGATCTCTGTAAGCCTCCAGCTTGTTTGTACGCATATGTCCGCTGATCAATTCATTTCAGGCATTCGTACATGTTACTTACAGCTCTAGATCTGTATATACGACCAAAGTCCTTTCCAATGCATTTAAAAATACTTCACCAAAAGTCACCAGCTTTCCGACAGGAAGATGCTTCATGAAAACTCGATATCTTTCGGACGCGAGAATGTTTCACCAAAACTTGATACATTTCCGGCGCAAAAATGATTCAGAGAAATTTATCCTCTGTGTGCCGCAAATGTGTTTCGAAAAAACCATGTCTTTTCCCGACACGAAAATGTTTCGAAAAAATCCTGTCTTTTCCTGATGTGAAAATACTTTGAACAAATGACATCTTTACCCGACGCGAAAATGCTTTGCACAAAGGATATCTTTACCCGACGCGAAAATGCTTTGCACAAAGGATGTCTTTCCCCAATGCGGAAATGCTTTGAAGAAATGACGGCTTTCCCCGGCACGGAAATGCTTTGAAGAAAGGATGCCTTTCTCCAACGCAAAAATGGTTTGGGAACAGACATCCTTTGTCCACCGTGAAAATATTTGAGACAATGATTCGTCTTTCCCTTTCTAATAGTTGCCTAAAATGCATCATTTTCTTGTACTTTTTGCGGTTAAAAAATATATTATATTTAATTACATTTTATGTCTGATAGCACGTCTCGTCTTTGCTTACCATTTTGTTGGTGGGAAAATTAGACTGCCAGTTCTGTGTCAGGATGTCGAGACACAGGTGGAAGATATACAAACAGACACTGAACCAGCCTTGAAAAGTCCCACCCAGCTACCTTCAGCATTGATTGTCTCAGGAGCACCACCTCAATTAGCCTTGGTCTGCAAATTGCATTCGATATCGTACACTGATTCTTACCTTAGAAACAAATCGAGACGAATGTCAAGCAAAATATCAAGTTCTTACCATCACAGCCAGTTCGTGATTACAATCCCTTGACGGTGTCGACACCGTATATCTTTTCAGTAAGCATTAATTGGTGTTATAATAGAACTAACTATTCCATAGAATAAACGAAAGGCACCCGACCCGTTGTAAGTGCACATATACTCTGCCATTGCAAACTAATATTGAGATCTAGAGATGATGCTCTTTTCAGTAATCTCGACAAGGAAATGCAGGAATGCCATCCATCCAATTCCTTGCCTCGACTGCCCCCACCACTGTCCTCACCTACTTCTGGTTCAATAGCTCCCATTGACAAGACGATTGCAAAACAACTGCTTGCAAAATCTGCATCAAATAATAAAAGGCCCCATGTAGAGAAGTTGTTGCGTCTGGTAGTAGACCGCGATGCTGTGACAGACCAGTGAGTTTTTGGTTATAACATGGTGGTGTCAGTAACATGGTTCCAGTGGAATGGCCATTAAAGAATTCATTGCTCAGCAGAAGGTACTCAAAAAACTGGTTCTTGAAAGCGAATTCAATGCATTCTTTGAAAATGCTACTGAAGAAGATTGTGCTAGATGGAAGGAGCAAACACAGCTGGCAACCAATGCAGTAAGTCATCCTTTTTTATGCATCTGTGCCTGATATGGCGCACAGAGACAAGCTCGACAGTGTGGACTGTGCAAACAGAAAGCAGCGGGGCAGGAGAAGCAGGAACAGGAGCAGTGGCAGTGGCAATGTCAACAGCAGGACAATTGGGAACGGCAATGGGTCCAGCAACAGCAGAATGATTGGGAACAGCGGTAGGGGCAGCAATAGCAGGACAATTGGGAATGGCAGTGGGTCTGGCAACAGGGGGTGCACGGGAGTGAATTGAGTGATCAGGCCATTTGCATCATTTTCTGCATATGTTTTGTGCAGTTTTTTGCAATTCATCATCTTTGCATGGTCTCTATTGGAAGGAAAACCAAGACAAAATATCTAAAATATCTAAAATATATGATCTGTAGTTAAATCGGACAAATCTACATTTCTTTGGTTTCTAACTACGAAAACCTAGGATAACCTAGGCACTTTTCTCTGGGAGTGACAAGTCATGTTGAGTCATAACTAGTGATGTAGACGGAAGGGAAATCGGCATTAGGTCTTGGTTAAGTCACCTGACTTGACTTGTCGTGTTACGCGACAACAATTCTATTTCATCATTCTGCTTCAAAGTGCGCAATCCTGGTTTGACAGGGTTGGACCTTTGCTTGTAACCTCTTACCTGCAGACTCAATGATACAAGCAAAGATACTGAGTCTATCTCAGGGACTCACTTACTCACAGTCAGGATCATGTTTGCATTACCTGGTGAAGAAGAGAAGGTTGGTCCAAGCGGGGGCCGAGGTCTGAATGGTTGGGCTGAAGGATGGGATGTAGGGGAGAAAGGGGGTGGTGCGATGTTTTGAGGGTTTGGGAGTTCTCTGGTACTCTGAAATCATCAGTCAATCACTCAATATCTTACTCTGGTCATGCCCAAATGAATCCTCTTCAAATGGGTGTGCTCAGATTCTCGGTGCTTGAGGTTGTGGCTCAAAGGTTGATCCATTATGTAACTAAGTACAAAACTGGTAACTAAGACCAAATAAGTGTCATGGGGTATTCCCAATGGTATATAGACCTTCCTCCACATCAGGATACTAGTACCGCAGCTCACTGTCAGAATCATGTCACTACAAGCCAGTGGGGCGAGCTAAATCCATGATCTGATGGGCGCTAATACTTGATTCCATCAGTTTCAGTTGGTGAGATGATCAAAAGAAAACAAGGTACCATAGAATGTAAAGAATTAATGGATTCAGTGTTGGAAGAAATACTGATATGATTTGGGTGGTGATCATAGAATGAAGTCGAAATAGAGTCCAGAGTGGTGAATCATAAATTATTGAGTGTTGAGAAGGGTGTATTCCCGAAATGTTACACCTTACTCACTCAGCTAAATCATGACATAATTACACACTCAGCTAATTTAAACACAGTCAGCCTGATAAGGTAACTCCAAGAAGCACATGATGGCACCGAGTTTGAGGGTCCCCCCCATAAAAATTCAGGCAGCTTGGCTGCCTGATGACGGTGCGTGACTGAGCGGGAACCTTGAAAAAGTTAGGGCTATGATGGCCCTTTAGGGCCATATAACTTCCTGACTTTGTAAGGCCACACCCAAATTAATTCCCCCCCAATAACTTGAACTCAACTTGAACTTGTACCTAGTTGAATTACATAAAATACCTTATATAGTATCCGAGTATGTTGAGATCATGTCACTGTGTAAATTACAGTATATTAGCTGAGTGTGTGAGGTGTCACAACTCATATATACCCTTGAGAAGGGGTAAGCATGGTGAGTGGCATAGTCATAGTGTCTAGATAAGGTCAGTATCAACATGATATAATGAACAAAAGGGGAGAAGGAGGGGTTGATGACCAGTGGGTCATCCCACCCTACTACACACATCCCAATTAATAACATTTTCCATAATCAAAAATTGTGAGACCACTTCCAATGTCAACTAAGGCTACAATTATATCAAAAACATAGTATTTTACCTACTGGTAAAAGTCAGTGAAAAGCTAATATTTTAACATAATTTTCACCTTAGAAACATTTCAACTATATAACAGGATTCCTTTATGTAAATTAGACAAAAGAAACATTTTCACATACCATTTTTCCAGTTAAAAAGGATACATTGTATCCAGACATTTTCCTTCCTCACAAAGGACTTATGTCAACATAAGATTTTCACTGAATGAAAAGTAGCCATAGTCACAAAGAATTTTCTTGTTGGAGAAAGGCATTGTGCTTGCAAAACATTTTCTCTTGGACAAAGGACAGGTATTGATGTATCATTTTTACTTAATGGAAAGGAACCATATTGGCAAAAGCTTTTCTCTGTAACAAAGGACAGGTGGCAGTGTATCATTTTCCCTTGACAGAAAGCAATTGTGCTCACATGACATTTTCTCTGTGACAAAAGGTGAATGGTGGTGTATCATTTTCCCTCAATGGAAAGCACTTCTTGTGTAACATTTTCTCTGCAACAAAGGGCAGGTAGTAGTGTATCATTATCCCTTAACAGAAAGTGATTGTGCTTGCATAACATTTTCCCTGCAACAAAGGGCAGGTAGCAGTGTATCAACAGAAAGTTGAAAGAAGGATGATCACAATAGAGTTGTGTGAAACTAAATGAGGTGGTGGAAAAATGGTATGTGAAAATGTTTCTTTTGTCTAATGGGAAAATGATTTACATAAAGGAATCCTGTTATATAGTTGAAATGTTTCTAAGGTGAAAATTATGTTAAAATATTAGCTTTTCACTGACTTTTACCAGTAGGTAAAATACTATGTTTTTGATATAATTGTAGCCTTAGTTGACATTGGAAGTGGTCTCTTACAATTTTTGATTATGGAAAATGTTATTAATTGGGATGTAGAAGGAAGAACCATCAAATACACAAACTGGGTAAGCTGAATCTGCCCAGATCCACTCTCCAGAAGTGTGTTGTACTCTTGGGCCAGTCTTGTCTGTTCCCAAGCAGTTGAGTCATGTGTACTGCCAATGTGGCCATATGTGTAGTCAATGATCTGTAAATTTGGGAGAGATACAATCTCAAACAACTAATCTCCAAGCTAACAACTTACTTGCATATTTAGAGAGTACTGAGCCTAGCTCTCTCTGTGCCATGTTGGTGTGCTAGTGAGAGGTATCGTGGTTCCATCTACCATGCATCAGCCATTTCTCCATGCCAGACACAAGTGCTACTCTGCCCATTCCTTTGCTGCTTCCCTCTCTGCTGCAGTCAGCATATAAACAGCATCCTGTGTGAAAGACAGGTGCAAAACAGCTGTCATAACACATTTAGTACAAATGTGTACTGTACCCTTTGCAATGCCAGCCCAATCTGCAGTTGAACACAAACTGGATGCATTGCTGTTGTGACCAAAGTGATACAATGTAATTGCTACCTGGAAGTTGCATGTTGTTGGAGTTGTTGGTAAAGATAGGGTCATCAGCTATTTTGTTGACAAGAGCATTGAATGTGGACAGATTGAGACATAGCTCAGCATGGAACTCATCTGGCCATTGATTCTTGAGCCTGGTGAGGACATGGAGAAGATAGGATGGGCCAAAAGGGAGGTCATCTCTGGGAGCCTTGTACCTGTGATCATACATCTCTGCAATCTCATCCCTCACCCATTTCCTCAAATGGTCCCAAAAAGCACCTCATGGTGCACTGTCATCATCATCATCATTGTCATTGTTGTCCTTATCCTCATCACTCCAAGTCAGTTTGTCATCCACAAACATTTCACTGTCATTAGAGTCACTCGCTGACCAACCATCATCTGATTCTGACTCAGAATCCTCATCACTCACATTTTCCAACCCAGGCATCTCCATATCACCATCATCAAATAGACCAAGCTCAATGTCAGAGCTAGCTGTGTCCGAGAGAAGTGCCAGAGCTAGAGCTAAAACTTGAGAAACTTGACATTGACCAGGAGTGCAGAGGGTGGGATGTCAGTATGGGCAAGTCAGATTAAACAGCTGAAGTGGGCATCATGCTTCCATCTGTGCTGTTTGTATGCTTTTCAAGCCTGGGTATACAAGTTGAATAGTTTTTTGCTGTGTGCTAGGCAGCATTGTTTGATGGGAGGCATGGTATGAAAGACAGAGCATGAGAATAATATGATTGGTTTATTTGTGGTTATTGACCATAGAATCAGCATACAGGAAGGAGTTGTGTTAAATTGTGACAGTTAGAGTAAAAATGATTATTGACACAATTCTGACATCACAATCATTCCAGAATTGGATCAGAATTGTCTTTGAAATCATGACCAAATCACCTATTCTGACCATTGCTAATACCCACACTCCTTACGGCTTTACATTTTAATCATCATTTTTGTCAATAATAAGAGAGTATCATTCCAAGTTAGCTCACTTATACTTTTGTATGGACAGAATCATAGTGATAATGTTGTTGCTCTGATATGGTTTGACTCGTGTACTCACCCCTCATAACTCAGAGAGGAATGACCTCCTGAGAAACTTCAACATATCTTGACATAGAAGTACATGTTTACACTCCAAATTCTGACTTCCTTACTGCAGACAGACTGTACAATTGTACTTTGTATCATTGTCACTATATGTCACACCATTCAAACTCCACTGCTATCTTTGTGCCTGTCAGTTAACCACTTTTTGCCCCACATTTTCAAAAAGGAAACACCCTTATTGGGAAATATCACATGACATTCACATGCTCTTGTTTTGCTTCACTGCCCACCCAATAGCCATGCTTGTCAATTCTAAGTCAGTTTCCCATCATTTCAATGTATATTCTATACCAAAATCTCATCTATTCCCAGACCCATAATGAGTGGTAGACAGGTATGCATAGAAAATGGGAGCAGTGTGTATGGTGTTGCACCTACTGCTGTCAAGTGAGATTGGGACAGAGGATTGAGACCCAATAATACTGGATCAATGTCTAAGTCAGTGGTAGGGCATGTAGGGTAGGCATAAGGTGAGCTAGACCCTTCTCCTCTTCCACTGGTTGATTGACTGCGAATAGGAATTTTTAGTTGATTGAAATTGTAATTCTGATTCAATTACCTTTCATCCACTCTATGTCACTTTAGAGGCTGTCTTGCATCTGGTTTGGCCTTCTTTTCTGATGCCTCTTTTCCTGAATATGGATCCATGTACTTGGATGGCTTCTTTGTTGTTACCCTGGCTCCCATCACTTCTGCAGTCTCTGTCCAGCTGTGTTGATTTGGTGTGACCTTCTTTTGCTTTGGGAGCACATTATTGAAGTCTTGAGCATGTCCAAGGTCTGCAAAGGAGCATTATCCAGGTTTTGAAGTGCAAGACTGAGGTGAGTTGGATGTTGTAGCCATGAAAGATGTTGACCAGAGCTGAAAATTTGGTGGCCTCACTCTCAAAATCCACAGTGTCATCATCAGAGGAGTCTGAAACTGGATCAGCCTCTTGTTTCTTGAACAAAAGATCAGTGTTATTGCAGGTAAAGACATCCTTCACTTGGCCTGCTGGAAAATGGTGCTGGACTGCACAAAGATGCTTGCAGAAATTGATTAATGGAAATGAAAGGCATTCACAGGTATAGGCATCGAGATCAACCCAGTAGTGATAGATACCAGACTGAGACTTGATGCAATAGGTTTGCCCAACATTAATCTCACAAATCAGATCTTTTATGATTGTGAGCGCCCTTTCCATTATTTCTTTCCGCTTTTTGATTTCAAGATCAGGTCCTTCAAAACTGAACTCCTGGCACTGACTCCGTGCAATATAGTATGGGATAAAAAGGTCAAGAAGAACATAGAGAAGGTAATTAACACATTGATTCTGCTTTCCCTCAAGGAATTTACTTTTCAAAACATGATGCCACCTGCACTTATTGTGAGTATTTGAACACTTGTGACAAGTTGTACTGACACCTCTAGTAGCATATTGGTATTGCAATCCTGCCAGATTAATCACTCTAACTGGAATACTGCTGACCATTTGGCAATGACAGGGAACCAGGTTTCTTTGATGTGTTCAATAAAACTCAATGGAGCTAAAGCTTGTATCTTGACCCATTGTCTGTTGAATTCTTCTCAGTTGGTTATGTGGATCCAGGCTTTAAGAAGTTCCCAAAGTTCTGAATAGTGATATGTTGCTGCCATGCATGCAGAACATGCCACCAGCACAGGTAAATGTGTTTTGATTCAGGATATCGAGTTTTGATGGTGTTGATTTGCTCTTGATCAAAATCTGTCATCCAGTTTTCCAGAATAACATCAGGGTTGCTTTCTTGTAGTTTGGCCAACAAGATCTCAATAGTAGCCTGTTGTGCATTCAAGCTAAGCATCCAAGCTACTGGAATCCCATGACCCCATCTGTCTCACACCAGAATAGTGAACAGGCTCATATTCTCATAGTATCACAGCCCTGGACCATGACTAGTAAGCAGACTAAAATGTATACCAAAGTATCTTATATTAATTTAGATTAACATTGGATACAAAATTAAATCTATAAATGGAAGACAAAAGGTGGACTAAATGGGCACTTTTGTGTGAATTCTAAGTTAGGCTGAATAAAGGATTTCATCAGGATTTTGCCTTAGCTAAAAAAGTATGTGTTGCAAACCCTCAAAACCTGACCTTTTGTGATTAATTTTAAGTCCCCTGCCAGCCACTCTTTTCGGAAACATTCTAACAAAGGGGAAAGCACCAGTTTTGGAATCCCTTTTAATGTAGTTAGCAACCAGCCTTTTGTAACTAATTTTAAGTGCCCTACCAGCCACTCTTTATGGAAACATTCTAACAAAGGGGAAAGCACCAGTTTTGGAATCCCTTTTGATGTAGTTAGCAATGGACCTTTTGTAATGACTTTTAAGTCTCCCACCAGCCGCTCTTTTTAGAAACATTTCGACAAAGGGGAAAGCACCAGTTTTGGAATGCCTCCTAATGTAGTTAGCAGTGTATCTTTTGCAATGTCTTTTAACTCTGAAAAATGCATACCTTCTATGATGCATCTCAAACATGCAAAAAATGCATCTTTCATGAAGCATTTTATCCCAAGAGAGAGAAAACATTTCATAAGTCATTTTGAACACATGAAAAAAGCATCTTTCACAAAGCATTTTGGTCTGAAACAAAGTAATCATTTTGTCAGTTATTTCAAATGTGTAAGAACACATCTCTCACGCAGCATTTCTGCCTGAGAGAAATAAGACCCTTGACTAATCATTTTGAAGGTAGCATTTTATTCAGAAAAGAAAACTTATAAAAATCAATTTAAACATGTTAAAAAAACTGTCTCTTGCAAGACATTTTGACTCACTAGACAGAGAAAGTTACTGGAAACTTTTCTGACTGGAAATCTGAGCTTGAGAAAAATGGGTTTCTTAATTAAGTACTTACACCAGTGACTGCAAGAACAAATCTACTTCTTCTCCTCTACCACCACATACACCAAGTCAGTCTGCCTCCACTTGTTTCTATTGACTTACCACTGCTGATACATGTCAGTATGAAGTACAGAAGTCCTGAAAAAATTGCCAGACAGAAATTTAAGAAGGCTCTGTGCCAGCTGGCATCAGCAGCCAACAAACCTGCACATCTCTATGCCCAGTAATGATCCATGTTATTGTTACCAGTCGGATGGTGGGGCCGATCGTTGAGAAAGGCACCAAGGCACCACAGGCGTGCATCGAAAGCTGTTGTAGTAGGACTGAGTGTAGAAGGATGCAATTTCACTTTCCAGGCTTTCAATCTCCTCTTCGTGCCATCTGAGCTGCCACCCCACACGAGATATCCACCCTTCCGGATTCACTCCCCTCTAATCCTTCATCAGACTCCCCATTAGTAAAAGATAATGGGCCTTTTCTCGCAGCTCCTGACTGGCAATGCCATGATTGGCCATTCTCCAGTTTGCCACCAACAGACATCCTCCAGGAAAGCACTGCCGTATCCTCATCGCACGTCCACTCAGCGATCCTGCCAACATCATTAACCTTTGGTCCAGTGCCTGGAACTCAAATCGGAAATTGAGTTCCACCAATTCCCACAGAATTCGTTCATAGTCCTCTCTTTGGAGCTCCCCGACCAAACAGCCCTCCCATTTGGCATGGGTAGTGCTTATACAGTTCTTCCACTTCAGTGAGCTCCGTATTACCCACAAAGCAGATGATCTCAGGTGCAAGGGGCCTTCACAGGATGCACTTGACTTCGCATTGTGAAGGATACAAGGGATGTCTAACCACACAAAATGTCTTGAGACCAGGGCCCCTCTCAGGACTCACTAGGTGTCTCAATGCAAGTGTCTCCTCCAGTGATAGGAGACAAGGACCACTGTGTTATGACGTATGGCAAATGGACAGATTTGCAGAATGACTGAACAAATCGGACAAGGTCATCCTCACCAAGGAAGTTGTATGAAACAAAATGAGCCAGTGAGTGCAAGGGTCCTTCACAGGACACACTTGAACCAACACATTCCAACACCAGGGTCCCTCTCAGAACTCACTAAGTGTCTCAATGCAAGTGTCTCCTCCAGTGATAGGAGACAAGGACCACTGTGTTATGACGTACAGCAAATGGACAGATTTGCAGAATGACTGAACAAATTGGACAAGGTCATCCTCACCAAGGAAGTTGTACAAAACGAAATGAGCCAGTGAGTGTAAGGGTCCTTTGCAGGATGCACTTGAACCAATGCATTCCGACACCATGGTCCCTCTCAGGACTCACTAGGTGTCTCAATGCAAGTCTCTCCTCCGGTGATAGGAGACAAGGACCACTGTGTTATGATGTACAGCAAATGGACAGATTTGCAGAATGACTGAACAAACCCAATGAGGTTATCCTCACCAAGGAAGTTGTGCGAAACAAAATGAGCTGGTGAGTGCAAGGGTCCTTCCCAGGATGCACTTGACCACCAGTTCGATGCATCCTGACACCAGGGTCCCTCTCAGGACTCACTAGGTGTCAAGCATTCTCCTCAGAGCATGTTGCATTTTAGTGGAGGAAATAAGGAAGGCTCTATTATGGAAGTGCTGTGCTCAACAGATGACAGATTTGCAGCAGAGACTGTGACGAGTGATGTTCTGAGTAGCTGAAATTTCAATACGTCTGCAACGCCCATTCAGGGCAAACCTGAACCCAATAAATAAACCCACATTGTGAAGATGTGGCCGATTCAAGTCATTGGGAGACGGCACACTGACTGATACAATGGTAAATAAGAGTAAGCCAGACCAGAGGAGACCTCTGTACCTTCAAAATTCAATTGGCGCAGCTTGCCTTCAATTCATGATAACAGGCGAGACAAAAGTGGGTACAGGTCACGTGGTGACAGTACATTATCATTGAGTAACTGATCATGACTGGACGTGCTTATATACTATCAATTTTGAACGTGTTTGAGGTGGTGATTTCTCCTGCTACATCTTCGCGATGACTGGTCATGAAACTATCAGTTGCTTCAGGTCTGCCCTGATCCAGCACTCATGTTGGGAATGCCTCAATCTGCAGCCAAGAGTTGTGCTACCTTGATCCTCTTCATCATATACACTGCATAGTGAGTTCTGCAAAGAACCCTTGCAAATCCTTGCATTGGGTCGGTTAGTGAAGCCTTTACTACCCCTTGGCGCATTCCAAGAAAGACCCTAGCATTCGTCTCTATGCAACAAAGTGGCCCTCTGGTCTCTTAATTGGTCAGTCAGTAATCTGTTTGGACTGCGCGCTACCGTTCATTTTCAATGGTCCGCTTCTGGCTGAGAAAATAACGTCCTCATTCCCGGGTACATTGTGCTTTTGTAGCACCTTCGTCATTGTGCCTGTACATACTCAACAATGTTCTTTGTGCACAAAGATGGTCAAACTGAACTGGGACTTTGCCTTTGAATGAGTCCTTTATGATCTCTAAAGGTTTCACTGATCAGTATTTAATGTGTGTGTCCTATGTCTTAGCCCTAGCCCTAAAGTGTAAATGGAAAGCTTGGCGAATATACTCAACCCAGATCTGGTCTATGTATGTTCTAGCATTACTTGGTGAACCACCACGGTATTGATACCTGCCTCCAGATACAGCTTGGGACTATGCTGACATGTCGTTTGTGTGGTGAAAACTTCTCTCTTCCTACACTGTGGTTTATTTTTATACTATTTACTTGCAGTCAAAACATCATCTGATGACGATCTAGCCTTGGCTGTGGACACATCTTCTGCCAAAGCTGCTTGCTGCAAGTGTTTGATGCACAAGGCCACTCGCTGCACTGCCCCCTTTACCAATCTCTTATCCAGTCAATTCCAATCTGAGAGTACACACTGGAAGGAATCATTTGTCTGTTGACAGACAACACTCTTGTTTCAGAAACTGACCAATTTGACTGGACAACTGTCTGCAGATGCCCAAGTCCTGTCCCAGTGGCCACTGAAGACGCTTCTACCATCACTCATAATGACAAACTCGATCTGATGACAACTTTCACCCAACAGAGTGATGGAAGCTTTGTTCAGACAATGACCATCACATGAAGTGACCGGTGCTCAAATATCAGACAACAATCTGTTTGGCCAATGCGTTGGGTTGGCTACTTGCTGTATAACATTGGCTTCTTTGTTTTATAGAGCTTCATAATCCTAGGCTTTTAAAGTCAATATTCCATTTATACCCTTTGCGCCCTTGTGTTTAGGCAATATGGATCAGGGGGACATATGGACATTTCAGACATGTAGCAGACATTTATTTTTATATTTGGCTTTCAGGGCAATCAGGGCAAGAGCAAATAGCAGTCTTTGAATTTTACAGCTGACACCTTCTGTCCAAGTGACTCTTAATGTAACGTTACAACCACTCCCATTCTCTTCCTTGTTCTAAGGTCTAGTGATGCTGTCACAGCACCCAATTCTCCGTCCATCCAAGAGATACATTCTTGTCCTTGTCTACTTCCCTCAGCCCAGCCAATATCTTCTTGCATAAACCAAAATGCTGACTATCACTGGCAGCATCCACACCAATACACTCCTCACTCCTTGTCTTTCATGAACACCCGCAGGTTGTTGACTGCTGCAAACCGGCGAATCATGGAGCTATTCCATACGAGGTCAGTTCATATATTTCCACCCCATCACTCACCTCCAAATCATGAAGCAGAGTTTGGCTACAAATGGTGTTATACGATCCATTGTCATCCAATATGCACACCACTACACCCAACCCTGACCTTGTTCAAGTTTCTTTGTCTACTTTCTCCATCCTGCTGTCCAGAGACTCTGAGCAGCTTCACTCTGCTCCTCCTCAGCCACCCGATGCAGATCACCCTCACCGTTGATAGGGACGCTCAGGGTGGCAGTGCACACGAGCAGAACTGTCGATGCGAAGCCTAGGGAGAGATCTGCGATCTAAGGCGTTGAAGCGAAGCCTACAAACCATAAAACACACCACAAACAACATGCACTAGTTGTCTTTTAATGTCCTGGGGGTTGTGAGTTTTAAGCTCTTTGTTATTCTAGAGAAGTGTCTCAAGCAGGGAAATGCTTCGGAACTTTGTCTATTTCAGACTAGTAAGAGTTTTCGAACTTCTAGAGTAGTTGTCTAACTCCTAGAAACAGCAGACTATGATATCTGACACAAAACAACGCACCAACAGATGCAAAACCAACTTTAACTCAAAATCCAAACTCAAAACTCCGAAATCACAGCACAAAATCCAAATCGCAAATCACAAACACATCAATCTCACACTAGAGATGAACCAAACAAAACCCAATCGTTTAACACCAAGCCAAATACAAATAGTAGGCAAGGGGCGGTTATCTAGTGATACTACGAGTTCTAGACATCCTTATATACAGTTCTAGAGATATAAATATAGATGAATCAAGATTGTATGTACCTGGCCATGTGTGTATATGGTCCGATAAATAATAGATGAATCAGAAATAAAATGAGAAAGGGATCTCCAAGGGTGGTTGCCATATGCTGCGCCACCTACCCCTATTTTTGAAGTATGGCTGTACCTGGGCATAGTGGTTCTAGTAATGCATCCACATGGATCTGCATTCCAGGTACTGCTTTGAAACACTTTTACTAAGCCTCAGGTGCCTTGTGATCGGCCTATCCGATACTGTGACTTTCCTAGTCCTGTTTTCTAAGCACTCTCCCAACTCTAGATGACTCAGTGAACCATGCGGTACACCAACACTGACAAATGCGATGCTGGATCAGGTGTTTCTGGTAGTCTAGAGGACGCC
Organism: Megacollybia marginata; assembly: GCA_003313965.1. Lineage (NCBI taxonomy): Eukaryota > Fungi > Basidiomycota > Agaricomycetes > Agaricales > Porotheleaceae > Megacollybia > Megacollybia marginata. Next base: position 16,105 of record QLOY01002640.1, read on the forward strand.
TTTCGACTTTCTTGCCTCCTTCCCCTAGACTCAATCACATGATTGTCACAAATCATAGCCGTAGTACAGTTCTTAGCACTAGACATGAATTCCTGAGAGTTCAAATCATCTAGGATCATCAATGACACCAATTAACTATACTAGCTTTGTTTAAGAATAACCGAACTCAGTATACAGCCTAGTCTCGAGCAAAGACAACCGCAAACGAGTCTCCAAGTTTAGACACGTACTCAGTCACCAAGTCTAGAAGTAACGCCAGACTATAGACAAGTTAATAGACACATCTCGACTCTCTAGTCAAACTTATGGTGGTAACATTGCCAGTTTATAAGCTTAGCCACAAAACCGGCATATCACCGTTGCGCTGCGAAGTGTCAGTATTTCGCCTCTTGTGCCTGGTTAAATGCAGCCCTCAAAGCTCTCCACTCTCTATGTATTGATGTACAGAAGTATCGCTAATACGTCACCAAGGTCATCTTCAACAGTGAACCGCTCAAAGAGTTTGATTAGCATGGTCAAAAAGGAAGACAACAGCACAAGTGTGTTTCGCAGGTCATGATCCGAGCCATGCCAATCATCAAGCTGGGCATGAACCCATTTGTTCAGCCTTTCCTTCCATACCACATCGACTTCAGTAAACAGATGAGCACCCCAAACTCGTATCATCTTTTGGGGTTCTTTTTCCAGCATCTCGTACATGTGTACAGAATCACTGGCAAGGTGATCATTTTCCAGCCAGCCAATGAAGCTCGGTGAGGGATCCGTAGAGAGAGATGGCGAAGGAGGGATTAGACCAGGAGTTGTCAAGGACTTTTTGCCCGTCATAAGCCACAAAGGCATCAATGAAGCTGAGATGACTTGTAGGAGTGAGTTGTTGATGGTAGTGTTGATGGGCACGGTCAGCATGATGTTCAGAATTTGACTTAACTGGGTTTCTTGAAAGCATTTTGATTGTAGTATAGCTAGGGAAGCATTACTGGTTAAGCAGGAATCTTGGTGAGCCAAGCATGGGAAAATGACAGTTTGCAATAGTCAGTTTGACTTTTCCTTGAACAACATTGTTGGTCAGTGCGTCTATGAGAGATCGAGAGATCGACTAATTGTAATGGGAGAGAACTGGTCACATGATGGATGAGGGCATCCACCTGTGCCCACTAAACCATGAGAATAATAATATAAGTTTATTATATTATCTAATGCTGTGCATCCAACACCCTCATTTGACTGGAGATTTTTTTGTAAAATAGGGGGGAGGATAAAGTTTTTTTTTATAAATTTCGGGTTGATACGGATACGCTTGTCATCTTGGAGAAGGAACACTGAGAAAGACTGAATGGGCAACAAGATGTGGGCTGGCGAACTCGCAGAATTTTAATTCCTGTGCAACAGAAACTTGAGAGTCAGAGAAACAGGAATTAATATTCCTCGAGCTGTGAGGTGAGATCTGTGAAGTTGTGAGACATCCCATGGACATAGTCGAGCCACAGGCGCGTCGAGTAACTTCGCAGACTCACCAAATTCGGCACAGCCTAGCCTAGGTTCGGTGGTGTTGTTTCCCGACCAGCCTGGCACTTTTTCCCTGCATCTTTCGTTTCCATGTGGTGCCATGAGTATTTTCAATGTGAAGCACCGCTAGCTTATCAAGTGAGTGCCAATATTGCAGGAACACGTCTGACTTCCAGCGTCCAAGCTTTTTGACCACATCTGGGTTTATGCCCTGAAGCAAGTAGAAGGTGGTGCCTCCTATCCTGAAGGAGTGACCTGTAATGTGTTGGATGCCTTTCTTCTTCCAGACCATGTTGCAGGTTTTCAGGAACTCTGCCTTCGTGAGTGCCACCAATTCTCCTTTGTTATTCCTGTAGGTGAAGAGTGGGTCTTCTGGTGAGAGTTTGTTTTTCCAGATGTGATTTTGGATGGATTGGATGGGGTTGATTTTTCCTCTTTGTTTTGGGATGACCACGTCAGTTCCATGTGGTTCGGTTTTTGTTCTTGGGAGATGAAGAAGGGTGGTATTGTTTTTGAGGCTGTATCTAAAGTGTTTTACTGCCAGTAACCAGTTAAAATTGTATTTTTCAATTGATTTTGTGGTAGGGAGGATTTCTCCTAGACGGAGTTGAGAAAAAACTGAAGAATCAGCTGCTCCTTTTACTGCAGAGTGGAGACCTAGTTCTGGTTTGAGTTTGTTTGCAAGGTATTCCAGCCACTTCAGTTTGACACCGGGGCGAATCTCCTTGATCGATGAAGCTGGTGTGGCGTTATCTATGGCTTTTAGAACCCTTTTCAGCTTCTCCCCTCCATACCATGGCTTTTCCTCTCTGATGTGCCATGCCTTGATCAATCTGATGGTACTGCCATAACTCTCTGCAGCAAGATGGAACAGCATGGAATACTTGGGGAAGTGTTTGAAAAAGAGTTTGAGGAATGCGTAGACATCTTGTTCAATGATGGGGCTGTTGTTGACTATCGTTCCCTCATCTCCGTAAGAGAAACCCATGTTGACGAAGGAAGAGCTGACTTCCTTCAGAGTTACATTCTTTCCGTTGTCTGTGATTCTGTACGGACTGAGTTCCAACAGCAGGTCAGCATGATGTTCAGAATTTGACTCAACTGGGTTTCTAGAAAGCATTTTGATTGAGTGGTATAGCTAGAGAAGCATTACCGGTCAAGCAGGAATCTTGCTGGCCATACAGTTTGCAATAGTCAGTTTGACTTTTCCTTTGAACAACAAACATCATTGGTTTGAGAGATTGAGAGATTGACTAATGGGAGAGAACTGGTCACATGGTGGATAAGAGCAGTCAAATATCATCCGCCTGTGCCCTCTAAGGGGTCTTTGACTTGCCCTTAGTGGGTGCAGGTGGATACAATATAGCAACATAGCAACATAGCGATGGATGAGGGTAGAAGTATGGCGAGGATCCAAGCAGGTGAAATGATAGTTTAGCAACAGAGTGAATAATGACTGAGTGGATGTGTGCAAAGTTTAAGATACAGACTGCATCAAAAGAGATTGAAAAGAGAGCACACAACTGACTTTGCACTCACACAGACTAATAAAACCCAAGTAACAGCATTGTCTACACAGTCTGAATCTTCTTCCATTAGGACAACAGCCTTTTCACAAGCAGCGACTTTCAATCTGCACATCACCGCCTCGGCGATAACATTCACTGATCCTATTGCCAAAGGTTTCAATGACAAGTTACTTGGAGAGGTAGATACATGCTGAGAGTTTCCACACCTGACCAGCCTCTTGTCAGCAGTAAACAACATGTGAACCAAGAGCAAACCTTCCAGTACAAAAGCAACGAGAATCGATACAGGCAAAAGTAGCAGGTTGCGAAGCAGCGCCAAGGATATCGTTATGATGAAGAGCACTGACTGATCATGAAAACTGTGAGTAGTTTGGGGAGGAGCAAAGAAACAAACTTTGACTTCACCAGATGTAAGTCTTGCGAAACGACCAGGAAGACAACAAATTGCACTGACCGTCTTTGTGCTCCAAACTATATTCTATGGATGGTTTTCATAAAAGATTGAAGTGCAGGAGTAGAATAGTGGTATGAACATACTAACCTTTGCATCCTACCTACTCCACAAGCCATTTTTGAAAACCCATCCTAGTGAAGACGACCAATAAAGACATAAGACAAGAGATAGACAACACTAACTGTCATCATCCTCTAGAGTATTGTAATTGCTCGTCAAATACCATTTCACTGTCAGAGATTCAGACTTGTATCTAGCTACAATTATTTATAAAAAACCTATAAGCATCGTCAGATCCGTCCATCTTCAGAAAGGTAGAATTCTTACCTGGATTGCCTTTTCCTTCTCAAATTTCTTTGTCGTCTCTCCCAGTCCATATTCCCAACACTTGTTGCGTTTAGCAGCCCTTCTGTATATGTGCAGAGTCACCGCCAAGGTATCGTCATCTCTCCATCCCCTTATCGTCATGCGCTCGGGAAACTGACGATCCCTGGGCAGGTGATAGTCATTTCTGAAGCAACATTCAGCAAATATGTCAGCAGAAGAAGGAGTCATATACTGTAACACCCATTTGGTGACCCCTGGCAACTTGGGAGCCATTACCATCACCACTTGGGCAATTACTCATCGCGCCTGCTCAATACCTGCCTTTCCTATGCTTCTGTGTACCCACAAGGTGGCTGAAGACATCTGCTGATGAATCAGCACAGATGAAGACTTATGATGGAGTTCATAGTTTGACCTTGTTTGCATTCAGTAGTGTTAGGATTTAGTATTGAGTACATATGTATGAGGTTGTTACTATACTTTGGTCATTTAGAAAGAGGTGTGCCAATGCAGCAAACTAATTCCCAAAATGAGAAGTTATCCAAAACCACCGTTTCAGTCGACAATGTCTTCAGCACAACTCTTCTGGGGGCGGTCCTGTTGCAGTTCTTGCGGTGATGCGAAGACACTATTGCGAGCGCCAGTACCTACTAAAAATCTCGCACGAGGCAATTTAAGGCCTTGAAACCACAACACTGTTTTTCTCTGCAAGGGGGAAAAATACCTCTCATACAGTGAATGCATTACCCACAATCCGATTTTTGGAAAGCATGCCCATGTAGTGTTCAGTGCACCAGATCATAAGAGACAATTTACACACTTTGCAATGAAAAGTGATGCCAGAAAAGATAAATGTCATGCTGCACCTCATCCGGCCTTCCTCACGCCTAGCTGCAGGTATAGTTCTGAGTCCTTATATTAGTAAGACTCGGTCTTTCACCCTGAAGCTTAATCTGTTGTGTTCCTGAACACCCCTTATATGGTGCGCCTTCTTATCCTTCTTGTCTTCTTTATGATGTCATGCTTCTGAGTCTTCGGAGGCTGTGCTGACATCTTCTCTAAACCCGTCGCTCATGTGCATCTCTAAAAGTTTTATTGCTCAGTACTCAGGCCTCAGGCTGTAAGTTTTCTATCAATTTTCTACCACACCTCGATATCTAGATACACCTGAGACCATCTACCAACCCCTGCAAGGGCCATAAACTGTAATCTCATGTGGAGACGGAGCCTATAGTGCATTGCAAAACTGCTGTACTCAGCTGCACCACCATGATTCACGACTGGTAAGCTTGTTGACATCATTACGGTTCAGTTTTCTTATTTCACCTGTAGACTACATACGGTACAAATGATACTTTGCACAAACAGCTTTATTGTTCAGGAGTTTTGCCTTCTGAGGGACTCATCTTCTCACTGCCGCATCACATAATTCACATTTCTTAAACTCGCTTGGAGGCTCAGAGTATCAATACCGTGCTCTATATCACCTGGTTGAGCTTTACACTCCTCGTTCCAGGAACTTCCAGTAACATCGTTTGATGAGGGTCTTAATTGACAGGCTCTGGAGACGTGTATTGGGAGGCTTCGGATAAGTGCCAAACAGGCTTTGTGAGCACGTCATCACTCACAGCCTTCCAATTCTCCCCTCTTTGGTTCATCTCAACGAAGTAGTGAAGCGCAGCGCTTCTCGGAATTTGCTTGCATATTGTGAATATCTCAAGGGTCCACATTTGTTCAGATATCAGATTCGAACCAGTGAGGTACACACTCACTGTTGTGTTGTTGAGCTTTGCAGGCTCTTGCAGGCTCATGTTATCTCGTAATCTGACAACTGATGTGGGTCCCAATTGATCAGGAGGCTGCGTGTTATGGGAGGTTTCGCTGGATAAGCACCGAGGGTACAGGGTGTTGCAACGGAAACCCCTGTCAAACAGCTCTGGTGATATATCGCCTTGTCCCTGCACTGGTTTGACCTCTACCACAATTCTGTACTCACACCTCTTTGGATTCACGCATGGAGTTGTTTTTGGAGCTGGCATACGGAACGGGAGGGAGAGTTACCAGCATGAACTGTCCTCAACCCTGGGCTTGGCTTGCATATATCTCCATCTGGTTACAGTACTGCTGTCCCCATCAGTGTGATTAAAGCTGGATGTCTGCTGGACAGGGAATTCACTGGTGCCAGGGAAGCAGGTGGAGGTGGTTAGTATTCCAGTTCCTGCCCTCATTATTCACAAGATTTAGTCCACTGTAGCCATAACAATAGACTCAGCCGCATGACTAAAGCCTATTGCTATAGGTTCAGCTGATGTCGGCCGGTGCGAGGGCTATTACTATAGTTATAGGCAACAATAATACATTGTTTATTATTTTATACCATTGTGATGGATCCGGCCAATGGAGAAAAGATTATTATCTGCTCTACTAGGATGGACTCGGCTGACCGATGAGGGATGATTATTTTCCACCATTACTGTAGGATCAGCTGATGGTCCTTATAGTTTATTATCCACCATTGCTATGGGTCTGGCTGACCCCCCCAGGGCTTTATTATTGCTGCCTACAGATGTAGAATCAGCCGGGGGATGACAACTATTTATTATCATCCACAAGGATGGACCCAGCTGATCAACAATGGATTATTATTTCTCTCTATTACAGTAGCATCGGCTGACGGTCCCGATGGCTTATTATCTTCCATTGCTATGGATCCGGCTGACCGGCAAAACTTTATTATTTATGTCCATAGATGTAGAATCGGCCAGGTGACGACAACTATTTATTATCCTTTACTAGCATAGACCCGGCCAACTGGGGAGGGATTATTATTCCCTCCCATTACGGTAGCATCAGCTGACAATCATTATGGCTTATTATTGTCTATTGCTATGGATCTGGCCGACCTGCAAGGCTTTATTATTTATGTCCATGGATGTAGAATTGGCTGGGTGATGACAACTATTTATTATCCTTTACTAGCATAGACCAGTTTCCATTCATGACTCGCAAGCGCATCTCTTTGCGCAAGCTGCATTTTCAGTGACTTGGCCCCTCAGAGTGAGTGGTTGCTGCAATGCAAACAAGTGCAACTATTTATGTTTTCTTGCTAGTCCACAAAGGAAAAGAAGAAAAGTCCGCAAAGACGACCTTGACGAATGGGCTGACCTCATGGACAGTACAACTTCCTGGCCTTCAGCATCTGTCAGATGCATGTTCAGATGCATTGCTCAGGCAACAAGGTTGTTGAGTTATATCAATTGTGATGGAAGCGCTACAGCACCGAGGTTCTTATATCACTGTCCTCATTTTTTTTTCCAACACCCTTCTTGCAGTTTATTTTGATCTAAACATATCCGAACTTGGTGCCATGAGTGGACGACAACATTCAGAATTCTGCAAACAGAAACTTAATGCCATAGAACCACCCAGCCTGCTGTGCTCATTGACCATTCAGGCATCATCTTTGGTTGGGTTTTTCCAGGTTTGTTGACTTCAGAAGAGCATGTTCGTATTTGTTCTGCCTGATATGCATGTAATTAGAACCCAAACAGGACGACCTGATGTCTGCTACCGGTCACCTTCACGAAGACCTGAAGGTGTCTTCCAACGATGCTGACTGGCGAACCAGCAATCATCGATTCATCCCTGCTGATCAGTGTTCTTCATTGCCTGTGGGTGTAACAAACATCAGCAGTGGCTGGTTTGCCCGAGGGAGGGGCCCAAAGGTTGGCTTGGCTGTTTAACCATGAATGAAAATTACTGACAAACATTGTTTATTATGTCTTACTATTATTATCTACTCGTATCTACTATTATCTGTGCTACAGGATCCTGATCACCAACTGAGGCCATCCCTCAATTTCCGTCAACAACTCAGCCCAAATGAAGCCATAGTCTGATCGCAGTCTGTGCAGCAGCAGCTCAATCAGTTGCTTTGTCTGATCCATCCTGCCCTATATGAAGCTGCACTCCTCTGTCGCACAAAACTATTGAAGGAAACAAAGGACTGGCATGTGACCCAGTTGTGGATGTCTGTCTTTCATGCCATGACTGTAATCTCCAATGGGACATCAAAGGCACATCGAGACACAAAAGGGTACTTACCCTGGTATGATATACTTATTTCCATAGGGACTGTGGAACAACTGTCTCTGGACACACCAGAGCTCCTCCTTAAGCTGTCCTACAACCCAGGCACAGTTATAGCATTGACTGGACATGCATTGACACATGAGGCAACTGTATGGCCTGCTGGTAAGGAGAGAGCATGTTGGGCTTTTTTTTAGAAGCAATATTCTGACCAAATTTGGAATCCCTCTCCCTGATTGGTGCCATGAGTCAGCTTATTCCTAAGCTAAGGGCATTATCAGTGTTTATTATGTATACATCAGGAAAAATTGATGTGGACCCTGGGGTGGCCCGTCACTTCCTGGGAGGGTACGGGCTGTCTTAGGTCGTATGGGGCCATAGTAGGGACAGAGTGGGAAAGGGCCCAGGAGACCTCAGAGATATCTTCAAAAAAATGGGATCTCCCCAGCTGTCCCAGGATATACCTCAAAAGCTGATACAGCTCCGCCATCCCCAGATATCTCTGGATATCTCCAGGCAGAGCTGGTGAAGTCACGTTGATGTCTTCGAGGCTGTCAGCTTCACTTCCTCAGGACGTTGTCAGGAGATAGCTGGAGTTTGTACAGTAGGATAAGAATATATTTAACATTGGTGCTAGATGACACAGGATGAAACTCTTTGACAAGTCATGCATTTACGAGGGTACAGTCTGATGAGAAACATTTTGGAGAACTACAAGGAGGATATCGAGACGTTGGTTCTGGTATGGCTTTGTGAGTTCCTTCCTGATCTTCCAATCCATGATACCACTAGAGATTTGAGAAGAAGCCAACAAAGAGAGGCACAGCGTACCATCGAGTTACAAGTCAATATATCTGACACAGTTTGGTTCACCGCAGTAACAAATCTGTGCTTGGTGTCTAGATGGTGTTCAGACAGTGCCCAAATGTCAAGAGAAGGCTCACCCGTAGCGGTCAACATTGTAATTGAATGTAAGCTCCTCATTTTTGAGGATGTTATGCTTGGCAAAGATCCCCATGCGAACATATTTGCCTATCATCCATTTGGCTATGTAGCAGTTGGGATTACAGCTGTGGTTTACGAATCGTGCAATGACACCATGTTTAGTAGCGTCAATGAACTGGATGCGAGTCAGCAATAGAACACAGGAGGTACAACAACACACCTCGTCTTTTTGCATGAAATAAAAATGCTCAATGCCCTCTTCCGCATATTCTCACATCCGTTTTTTAAAAGAGGCATTGCCAACGACGTCCCCTACATATTCGTAAATGAAGGTGTCCTTTCGAATATCCTCCTCTGCTCTAAGCCCATAGCCCTTCATTTCAATCTTGATGATGGAAATCGGGGCATATTCTCTTCGCTGAAACCTAAAAAAGAACTGAGTGCGAGGTGAAACATTGGCTGGTCTCACCGTTGGCTGACAGTCGTCTGGAAGACATTCTACTTGTGTTAGTCAGTTTATACAGTCTGAGTCATGCCCGCAAGCAGTCTCTGGGCTATCTACGCCTACACGTTGCGCCAATTAGGCTACCTACAGTACAGTTCAGACAATACTGACCTGCCAGTGGTGTGAACTGGCAATCACATGACAAACTCTCTCCTAGTTCTCTGGAACGACCTTGGGACTTGAACATGTACCACTTCTCCTGAATCTGCTCAAAGGTAGTGAGGGCATCATTTGTTGAGACTGGGAGATGTCCAATGAGCTGAGGCGCAAAAGCGGCTTGCTTTTTTGAACTTGGCGGTGGGGTCGCCGATGTTGAGAGAGATCCAGGCAATGCTGACATTTCTTCTTGTTTGAAAAGCGAAATTGGGTGATCCAGCAAGGGTTTGTCCTTGTTTGTGAACATTAAGTATGGGGTGGTGTCAAGAGCCATGGGACTTTCCTCCTTGAGAGACATTTGAGAACACGAGTCAAGCTCGACATCGACCGCGACCGCGACCACGACCTGCGACAATTAGACGAATTGAATTGAGCTCCCCTAGTTAATTATAAAGTGATCATCGTCAGAGTCGAGACTTTTTCTGTGAGAGTCAGATAGTTGATGTTACGCACGATTTGGCACATCGTTCATCGTGATACACCAAGTATTGACAGGTTATTGAGTATCAAAGGGTGCACGATGTCTGAAACGGCATTAGAGATGTGAAAAACAGGTTGGGGGATACCATGAAAAAATCAGGGGCACGGGAACATTTTCCCGAAAGGTGCCAAAATGTGCATATCAACAACGAGAATCCATCGCCACTCAAAAAAACATGTCAAAAGGGGCCTTCCTGGCTTGCAAAACAGTATTTTGTGTTTTACGGGGCGAATTTGTGTTTTCACGATTTTTGAAGCTAAGAGCATGCTCTTTTGTAGTCAGATATTCTAGTCAACGTTACGCACGATTTGGCACGTCATTCATCGCGATACGGCAAGTATTGATGGTTATCGAGTATCAAAGGGCGCGCGGTTTTCAATGCTATGTTCAAAAGAAATCAAAGGACTCTGCTACAAACTCTGCTTGTCATGACCAACACCGTCGAATTTTGGTTGGCCAGACTACCAGCAAGTTTGAAAGGCTTCTTTACTTTGGAAATTATTCAAGAAGAAAGAATCGCAGACATCCAGTACATTGTGCGATTCCCACATTCCTTCCTGTACCTTTCCAGATCTCTGAGAGACTGCAGGTTTGTTACGGAAATCCGGGAAAAGCATGCAACCTTGGTGTATTTGCATAAGAGGGATAACAGCTGCATCCACTTCTCGAGGCTTGTGTACATGGTACATGGCATGAGAAGGCTCTGGCGCATCCTTGAGTTTTGAGTACCACTCTACGTATACCAGAGGAGAAAGGGGGTAAGGGTGAGCAGAACCATTTATAGTTCGTTCTGGTAAACGAAATATGACATAGACCCTTCCAACCCTGCAGCCTGGAAAAGAAATTATATACCAGGAAATGTATCCAAGTGAAGGTAACTTACCCTTGAGACCTGTAGACTCCGCTGTATTCCCTTGCCATACAATAACTGTATCCTGCTGGCTGGGTGTAGCTTTGATCGTATGAACATTCTCTTCAATGTCCCCGGAAACGCTGTTCTGCCCCAGTTTGAATTGAGAATAGATGTAAAGGGTGTTGAAAGGAAGAACGAAGTTGCGGGCTTGAGATCGTGTAAGTTTCGACATGCAACAAAGGAAAGTGACTAGAGCGGACTCCAACTTGGAGCATTGATGAGCTTTTGAGATGAAGGAAAGGGTTTTTCGCATAGGCTGCCATGCAATGATTATCTTTTTGCTCTGTTGTAGTGCCAGTTTCCCCGCTGCCACGTTAGCTAAACCAGTGTCAAATTTCTGGCAATCAGCCTCAGCTTTGCTGAGCTCTTCCTTGAGTTCCCGCTCCTTAGTGACTTCAAACAGTCTTTCAAATGCCACCACCTTTTCTTGCCTCTCTAACCAACAGATCATTTGAGGTGTTTCGTCTCTCTTGTTGGATTTCCACCACCCCTTTTTGGCAAAGTCTATATGTAGACGTTCAAAGAGTTCAGTGTTATAATTGTCGGTG
>QLOY01002642.1:0-41248 GCA_003313965.1 Megacollybia marginata
ACCGGTCCTTTCAGCTGCAGCAGTTCGGATCATGCCTTCTCGAGATGAACGGACTGACTGGCTAAGGAGCATGGCAGTTAATAACCTTCATCACCAGACGACCGCGGGGAACTTGTGTCAAGGGTTTTATTGACGATGGCCCGCGATGCCGCACATGTAGTTAACAAGGAAGACGTAGGTGATATCCGGAAGCCAACAAGTCACGAACCAGTCCCTAACAAGCCTTTTTGGGAATAGACCACTGTGAAAAGGCTCGTAAAGCAAAGCCTGTCAATCTAGACGATGGTGAATCCTTGGACGATCTCTTGAGCGATAATGCCGTTGTGGATTTTACCTGTTTTGGTATGTACGATGGTCTTCTGAATCACCTATCGGGTTATGTATAGTCGAAGCTCTTATCCAAGGAGCTACCATTGTGTGTCCCGGGCCAACGTTGGTTCGATTTTGGTTCGGTTGCGTCATAGTCTTTCTTCGGGACTATACAAAACCGTTTCTGGTGTTCAATTTAAGACTCATTGTGCAAGACAAAAATGCCATACACAACTTGTCCCACTAAACTCCCGTGCAGGTCCGATTTTCCTAATTTCGGTAGCTCAACAGTCTAGTATCAAAGTGGGAAAAAGACAACCCGAGTGTGGTAACATTGCAATATGGCAGTTGATGAAACGCCACTAGTGGATTGCGAAACTTGTCAGGGATGATGGGCAGCTGATGGGCTGGTAGTATTGCTGCAGCTGCCCAGGCACTGCCATCAATGATTATCGATTATCTTTCTTTGAAGTTAAAGTCCGGGGGAAAACCGGAAGATGCGTACCTGCTCTTTGTCTGTACCGTCGTATTGTACTCTCTCCTACTCTACGATTACATTTTTGTGAAGCTTTTCCTCCCCTGTTTTGTGCTGTTCATTGAGGCCTTATTCGATGCAGATATGCGTGTGATTTGCCACTGACTTCCACTCATTCTCGAATTGATCTCATGACTGGTTTGAGTTCACCTGTGATAAGAGCCAGATGCAAGGAAAGATACAACAGAAAGACACAAGAGAGAAGGTGGCACTGAGGGGTTTGCAGGGTCCCAGGGGGAAACCATGGGAGAGAAACATGTTTAGGGAAGTTAGAAGAGAAACCCAAAAGGAAACTCCGTGTAGAGACAACTTCCAAACAAGAGAACTTGCTGAAAACCTTGGCCTGAGCATGTAGGAGACCAGTGAAGAGAAACAACTGAGTGGAAGACCACTCATGCACACTACAAGAGGGTTTGTGGTAGGAGGGCACAAAAAAACCAAGCAGAACAATGGCTCAATGAAGCAAGCTGTGCAGACTCACATGCCATCTCTCGCCCGACAAGCCCCGTGGCAAACTACAAGGAAGCTGCTACTATCCTTAGATTAGCCTGATAATCGATATCCTCGTTGATGATCGTTCTCTCGTCACACCTTTCTCCGCTTGCATGATGACGACCACCTTCGACCATAAATTTGACACACCTACATACAACGGCAGAGTCTCGTTGAATACTGGCCTTTTCATTAATGGCAAGTTTGTCGACCCCGTAGATGGGGGCAGAATAGAGTAAGTCGCCAAGCAGTGATGGAAGAGTTTTCTCACGATACGCAGCGTTATCAACCCAGGTACATCTTTGAGGTTCATATAGTGTTTTAACGTTTTAACTATCATTGCAGCGACGGGCAAAATCATCACGTCTGTTGCCGGAGGCTCTAAGAAGGATGTAGATTTAGCGGTTGAAGCAGCAAGGAATGCTATGAAGACCAGCTGGGGTTTCAAGACATCAGGCGATCTACGTGGACGTATGCTGAACAAACTGGCCGACCTGATGGAGCAGCATGTTGATGAATTGGCTGCCCTCGAATCCTTGAACGCAGGCGCGTGACTCCAGGGCGACATTCCTGAAACTGATATGTAAACAGGAAAGCCTTTTGCTGTCGCTAGGGTAGGGGAGATTCTAGGTGTAATTCGGTGCATGAGATATTATGCTGGATGGGCAGACAAGGTACAAGGCAAGACAATCGAGGTCAGTCGACCTGTCCAGCTTCAAGCTTCAGATTGCGAATTCCATCTAGACCACGGAGAACAAGTTTGCCTACACGCGTCATGAACCGTTTGGTGTAGTGGTAAGGCTTTGTTTGAAAATACCTTGCTTTACTGACATGACTGTAGGGACAAATCATACCATGTGAGTATTCAATCGTCTTGACACCAAGCAGTTCATGCAACTTTTTATACTAGGGAATTACCCCCTGGTAGGTAACTCTGGAAACCAACCGGAATCAGTCTAAAGCATCCAGCTTATGCTTTCCTGGAAGATCGCTCCTGCTCTAGCAACAGGCAATGCCGTCATTCTGAAGGTGTCATACAAGTATATGCTGTGGATTTGTGCTGATAAGGATGTCTAGCCCTCAGAGATAACTCCTCTCACAGCGCTGAAGGTTGCGAGCTGGATTAATGAAGCCGGTTTCCCCCCTGGTGTCCTCAACATTGTTAATGGCTATGGTGCGGATGAATCCACTTCTAGCGCTTTTCGTAAATTGAAATGCGACATAGGCCACACGGTTGGACAGGCGATATCAGAGCACCCTAGAATTAGGAAGGTTGCCTTTACTGGAAGTACTATGACAGGCAGGAAAATACAAGAAGCTGCTACTCGAACCAATCTGAAAGTTGTCACTCTTGAACTGGGAGGCAAGAGTCCAAATATCATTTTTGATGATGCGGATCTCGAGCAAGCAGTTAAATGGGCAGTACGGGGAATATTGTGAGTCGGTCGTGTCCTGTTGCATCGCCGCTAACCACAATTATCAGCGGAAACATGGGCAAGTGTTTGCTCTGTCATATGTCGTCAATCTAAAAACTTGATCACATAGGCCAAACTTGCACAGCAGGATCTCGCATATTTGTCCAAGAAGGAATCTATGACTCCTTCTTGACCGCTTTCTCACAAGCCGCACGCTCACTGCAGGGTGCCGCTGGTGATCCATTTGAGCAAAGTACGAAACATGGCCCTCAAGTATCTCAAACCCAGTTCGATGTAGGTGAAGATTGTGTATTTAGCTTCTCTAATCATTATCTAGCGCGTGATGGGATACATTCACTCGGGTAAGCAGGAAGGGGCCACACTTCATACGGGAGGACAGAGACACGGCGACGAAGGCTACTTCATCCAGCCGACAATCTTCACGGATTGCAAGCCTACGATGAAAATTGTCCAAGAAGAAATCTTTGGGCCTGTGGCAGTTGTCATGAAATTCAAGACGGAAGACGGTGAGCGATTGTTCAACCTTGTGCATGGATACTCATCTAATGATTCAGAGGTTATCGAACTGGCTAACGATACCAACTATGGACTGGCATGTGCTGTTTTCACGCAGAACAATAGTAAGGCTATTCGTGTTGCCCATGCTTTAGAGGCGGGGACTGCCTGGATCAATTCGGTAACCGATAGTGATTTTAGAGTGCCTTTTGGCGGTTACAAGGAATCCGGATGTTCGTCTGTTCTTGTTGTGACTCGCACCAAAGGTTGACTCTGTACAGATGGACGTGAGCTTGGGGAATATGCCCTTGACACGTAGGTTCTTTTTAGAGGCTCGTTTCGTACTGACAAAAGTGAAGGTACACACAAGTCAAGGCGGTTCACGTCAATATTGGGTTGAGACTATAGGCTGTATTTCGTGTACAAAAGAAACTGTACTCCAGAACGTGTTGTGAAAACCCAGAGTTATGCCAAGAGTTCTGTCATTCGAGGCCCTGCGCGGGCTGGGTTGTGAGTACTTGAAGTAATAACCACATGTTATAGGCGTGGCCGAGTGAGAAACGGAAGTGATCCGTGAAACTTATTTTGATCGGCTTCTTTATAAATGAAAGGATCTCCTGCGGAGATTTTTTACCTTGCTGACTTTACCCTGATCCTAACCTGAACCCTTGACTCAGCAACCAGCCTGGATGAACATGCGGGTGCTAATGAGCGGACACGTGCTTTGAGGTTATACGCGTTCACCGGGTCACTATCTACTACTAGCAGCGGCCGTGGCTTCGCCACGGTGATGCTATGCAGGATGCTTGCTCAAATCATAAGTACCTTTGACTTTAAGCTACTGTAACTATTTTGTCTTGTTGCAGACCTACTGACTGTTTCGACTGCTCGTGACAACTTGCTTCAAATGCACTTGAGTGATATCAATCAGAATAAAATATATTGAGAAAAGAAAGGAATATCAGGACTCTTGCAAATTGCACCAATGTGTCCACAACTTAGAAGAAATTCTCACTTGCCCATGCTCCAGTCAACCGTGACCAGTAAGTCCAACAGGAGATTGCAAGGACTTGAAGGAGGTTGGCTCCTGTAATTCGACATGATTGCCGCCACCCGTGCTCCGCTAGACCGGGCAAAGACCGGGCCAGAAAGAAAAAGAAAGGAAAGAAATTACAAGGACATATTGAGGACATACCACAAATATCAGCCCATTTTATATTGAGCTAAAAGCAACCTGGACATCGGGATCAAGCTTCACTGCCACAGACCCAGCTAGGATAGAGTGGCTAGAGCCGCTCGGACGATGGCCCAGACAACCCAGTCACCTGCTAAACACCTGATTTCACATGATAAACGTTAACTGCGTTTTCTAAGGGAGATGTAGGACATTATTTGAGCTCAAAAACTGTAAACCTGGGAATGGGCATCAAACGCGGCACTTTTTGAACGTGTTGAAGCTGCCTCCAGAATTCACTGTCGAGATTTTGGAGTCCCCTCGGGATTGAAACATGTAAGAAGCTTGCTGGTTTGCGATCAATAATTCGTGACCGTTACTACTACATCGCACAGGGGCGAGCATTCACGCGGGTGATTAATATAAGTGTAGAAAGGCTACATACAGGGTCGTCAATTGGGTCGTGGCAAAAGCAGTGGTCAGATACGTGATAAACAGCGACAGGATTACAGCAAGACACGGCACCGTCTTTTCACTTCCTGTTGCTGAGCCCGAACTAGCCGAACTCCCCATCTGTGATTGAACGGCATTATTATTAAATTACATTGTATCTATGGACATGAACATCGAGAAGCAAGAAGAAAAAATCATGTGGAAGTATAATGTTTCTTGGTGACTCCACGGGCGTCTATTGTCGTCTGAGCGCTTAGCAAAGGATTAATTGGATCAGGTTGCTGTCCGTATCTTCGGACGATTCGTCAGATGAGAAAGAATCATCGGAACACCTCGCCTCCAAGTCAAGGAAGGGATTCGAGCCTGCAGACATAGATACTACAGCGATATTGGAATGCCTTTGCAAAGCTCACGACTTACTGAAAGATCTATCAATCAAAAAAAGATATATATTTTGAGATTAATGGACTACACTATCGTGTGGTTAGGAGCAAGAGCGAAAACGACAGGTGATTATGACAGTTTTCGTTTGGGGTGAACGTGCTGGCGCCTAATTACAGGCACGTGCTAAAGATGGGGTCCAGCTGCTTAAGCGATGAACTTCTTTGGTCTTGTTTGGTCCGGTCGGCGAAATCGGGGCCAGAAAGGGTAAGAGGAACGTGACGAATTCTGACGAAGGGTAACCTTGCTTTCTCAGCAAGGTAATAATCTTGGTCTGGACATGCCTTGTCGAACTTGTGTTGGACTGAGAAATGAGGTCTGACGCTTTGGCTATCCTTCTCCTCCTTGCAGAACTTGTCCACGGCCATGGTTTCGTTTACAGGGTCATTGTAGACTCCCAGACATATATTGGAAACATACCTGGCAGCGACGACCCAACACCCAGTGTTATCCGACAGATTTCTACTCAGGACCCGGTTATGAATGCTACAAATCCTTACCTGAACTGTGGACAGGCTGCCTTGCTAGCAGAAGACGTGGCAGACGCCAATCCCGGCAGCACATTGTCTTTCGATTGGCGAGAGGCGAATCTTGCAGCAGTAAGGATTCTTCGTGTTTTTAGATGCTATTTCTTATAAATTTACAGTGGCCACATAACACAGGTCCGATGCTGGCATACATGGCTTCTTGCGGTTCAACGTCTTGTGCTCAATACAATTCTTCTGCCGCCAAATGGTTCAAGATCCAGCAAATAGGCTGGAAGACCGACGGTAGCGGTGAATGGGCTCAAGCGGATCTAAGTAAGCTCGTTTCTTCTTTTTCAAACACCTTACTCATCTTCTACAGTGCAGGGGGCTTTGGCAGTAATAACGCTGCCTACTAACCTTGCTCCAGGCAATTATCTCGTTCGACACGAGATAATTGCACTGCATCAAGCCAACGTCCTTCAGGGTGCCCAGTTCTATCCTTCATGCACACAACTGCGCGTCGGGGGAAACGAGACAGGAATCCCAGATGCGCAAGACCTCGTTTCGCTCCCCGGTGCCTATCACGATGATGACCCAGGATTGTACGATCCCAATGTAGATGCTTCGCCTTGTTACAACGCGAATCCCAGCTAACAAGCATACAGAACAATTTCTATGACCCAAATGCTACATATATCTTCCCTGGTCCGCCAATAGCCGAGTTTGCTTCAACGACAACTTCACCTGGCTCGACATCACAGCCTCCAGCTGGTTCACAGCCTTCTTCCTCGTCGCCGTCTTCTAATTTGACGGAGGGATCTCAAGTTTGTCGACTGGAAAGACAGTCGAACACGATTTCAGCGACTCTGGCGCTAGTCCGGAACCTTCCACGCGATTTGAGTGTTGCATTTAAGGCACTGGGGGATCTGTAGGACAATGTGTATGTTATATGTAACTTAACACGAGATGCAGGCCAGATTGAAGACAACTAGCCCTAATATTCTTCGTACAATGAATGCCTGGCGGCCAAAAAGTCGATGTTTTCATTGCACTAGATGTTCTGAGAAAAGAAGATAGCATCAGAACAACTCCTCTTCTTCCGGCTTCCAATTCTTTGCCTGATCCCAATACCCCTTCAACTTGTCTCCAAGAAGCTCCTTGGCAGTCATATCCGTGGGACAACTCTTGGCCCTAAAGTTGGTAAAGGCACGGTCTCTTAATTGTCCTTCCCAAACGAGATAACACTTGTTATTCTCCAAAGACACAGCGGGATCTTCCTCTTCTTCATCCTGTGTTTTGGACACACTAGGTCCAGGTTCGACAACCTGTTCCTCAGGTTCCTCCAGCTCGACCTTTTCACTCCCTCGAGGTCGAGCAGGCTCCGTCCAAGCAATACGATGGAGCATGAGCCTCTTGTAATTCTTCACGTACCTTGCAGCGCCTTCAACATAGACCAAGCTAAAGTTGGGGTTAAATATACAGACGCCTGTCAAGGCCATCTGTTCTGCGTTCTTGCGAACCTTGAATTGATGCGCCGGGTCAGAAAGTTTGTGGATCCTGCCAAAGGAAATGAACAAAAGGAACGAACAAAAGGTCGGACCCACTTGAAAACAGCACCGTGGATACCCTTCTTCTCCTCTTCATGCTTCTTGTTTTCAATCTTGTCGCGACGCTGGTCATCGGTCAGCTTGCGTTCGGCATTTATCTTGTCGTGCGTATGTTTCCTTTGAGCAACCTCTTTTCTGACTTTGGCTTCGACACGCGTTGGATCTTGGACGGCGTCTGAAGTGAGGACCTTCATGAGATTCGCAAGACGAACTGGAGAACGTATGTCAGTAAAACGAAGGGAGAGCACTGATAGTGTAAACCTTTGGGAGGGTCAGGAGGTAAAAGACCCATCCGGATACGATCTCGCTTGTCTTGAAGGTCTGAAGCACGTTTCAACTTTCTCATCTTCTTTTGTTCCTATTTTTTTGTATGAGCCTAGTCCACGGCAAAGGGCCGACAAACAAACCTTCTTAGTCAGTTTCATAGGTTTCAGTGCAATCTTGTTTTTGTCACTGGGTGCAGGAATAGGGATAGGATGCTGAATGTAGATGGTAATAGGCGAGTTCTGGTTCCTGATGTACAAGACGTGCATGCCATACGACAGATCGTCATATTTTTTGCTAGGAAGGAGCGAAGCGTCCCACCATTCGGCCGTCGGTGGTGGTGGTCGCTGAAGATAACAGTCAGATTGAATAGAACTTGAGTTTCAAACTTACCTTGAGATTCTTTTCGACTCCCATATCACCATCCAAACCAGCCTTTCGAGCACTCTCGGCAATCCTTTGTTTAAGAGCCTCCATCTGGATTTCTTGTCGCATTTGGTTACCAAGAGCGACATATTTGCCCTTCGGGTTGAAGCGGAACGAACGGCCGCTGCGCTCCCTTGGAGTACCGTCGAAACCGGTTTCCTTAGAGGATGGAATGGCTGCGTAAGGATTGGATGTTTCGACCGGCTTGACTGGGGGTGGGGGAGGAGGAGTGGGCGCATTACGAGTATTTGCCTTGATGGAAGCGAATTTGGGCTGCATAGGCTTGTACCTGTCCTTCTTGGACTGTGAAGTAATGACGGTTGTTTCCAGCAATAGAGGATGAGCAGCCATCTTTAGACCTGTGCCCGGCTGAGCGGGCTCTGGGATACGAGACTTTGGCTTGCTTTGCTGGACAGCGGCCGTATAAACATTATCCTTGACGCCAAGTTTGGACTGTGCATTGGCAACTCGACGCTTTGCATCAGCAACGCGTCTGGAAAGTTCGTCTGGATCTGGAGCAGGAGAGGATTTGGAGGAGCGAGGGGTGTCAGAAGCGGGCCTTGGGGTTGAAGAGGCTGAGGCTGAGGCAGAAGGGCCTAAAGCTGCATTCTTCATGTTAGCAAGTTTGGCTGTGATTTCGGCACGTTTCTGTGCTATGAGATCGGCGCTTGAGAGCTGGAAGAATATCAGAATGAGCCAATGAGATACAGCAGACTTACAGCTGGAGATGACGAAGACGTATGAGAGGCATTCTGAAGCAAAACGTTATAGGAAGATGTCAGACTGTGTTTAAAAGCAACTTCACCTTGGAAAGATGAAGGAAGAGCACTCACAGCGTCACTGCAAGAAAACTAAAGTGAGTGATAGGTCATTTAAGCGAGCAGAGTCCCACCTTTTGAGCTTTTTGTTGCTCGTCGAGTCGCCATTGGTCTCGAGCGGGCGTTTTCTGTCGTTCATGGTGGTGGTGAGGAGCAAGTCACGAGTTTAGTCATGTTTCCGCTGCGATCCGTATGCAGGCCGCGGCCGTTCACTGTGCTCAGCAGAAATGCAAGCCAGCTGGCACCGCGACAGGTCAAATATTTGAAGCGACACAAAGGGTCGATACCGATTCCAACCGGTGGTTCTATCAAGGGCACAACGCTGGCATTTGGCGATTGGGGCATCAGAATTAAGGGCAACGGCGTGCGGTTCAGTGCGAAGCAGCTCAGCACGGCAGAGGAAGTCATCAAGCGAAAACTGAAAGTGCTCAAGGGTTCGAAAGTATGGTTGCGGGTGTTCCCTGACATTCCCGTCTGTGTAAAGGTACGCATATCGACTGGGGCTCTGCTATCCGCTGCAACTTGGCAGGGAAATGAAACACGTATGGGCAAAGGCAAAGGCTCGTTTGAATTTTGGGCTACACGGTATGGAAACTTGCTGTATGAGAGCCTAGTTTTACAGTGCTCACTCAGGGTGCCGACGGGACGTGTAATCTTTGAAATTGGCGGCGTGCCAATCCGAGAGGAACTTGCTCGCGACAGTGCGGATTTTTTCCTGCACAAAGACGCGTCTAATTATTTCAGTTCTTCGACAGGCATCGTCAAAGCTGCCAACCAAGATGGAATTCATCAAGCGGGCTACGCCACCGCGACTGGGCAGACTCATACTGCATCCTCAGAATCAACCACGGACAGACAACGCAGTAGTAGGGGCAGATGCCCCCGTTGTAGAGTCGACTTAGCGAATAATTTTGTTGTTTACATGCCAAACATGGCGAGCCAGCAGACGCAGTCGATGCGTATCTGCGCTAGAATCGTCACCAAAGTAATGCAGAGACATTCAACAGGGCTGACGACTTCAGAGCTGTTCCAACTTGTCAGAAGTTCAAAGCCCCCGCAGAAATTCGTGCCATATACAGTTGTATCGACGACATACGGAAAACTCGGGAATGCCAGACGAGCACCACCAGCACCACCGCACTCAGACCATCCAGTCCAGTCTCTCAAGTGAGTTCTGTTTCTCTGGAATTCAGCTAATAATCCTAGTTTTCTCAAAAAGACAGTATTGCCTATGCTTGCACACAAGAAAATGATCACAGTCGTACAGACTACGCGTCCCGACGCCCCCAACAAACTGTGGGTCTGGAAGAAGATCAATCAGCGTTCTCTTCCGTCCAGACAACCACAACCATCCCAACCAATGTTCGGTCAAGAGGTCGGTGTAGGAGAAGACATCTCGCATCTCAACAAGCGAAGACAGCGAGCACGACTGCTCAAAGTTCGGAGAGACGTGAAGCTGTTGCGTGCGAGAGAGAAACGACTACGGGCTGAGCGACGAGAAGACGAGTTGAGGCGACGACGCGAGGCAAAGATGCAGAGAAGACAGCAGAAATTGGCAGTACAGTAGAATACGGTCACGCGTCAAACATGCTCCTTAGATTCGCTCCATCACCAACTGGCCCTCTGCACTTGGGGGGCCTTCGTATGGCACTCTACAACTTTCTTTTTGCAAGGAAACACGCTGGCAAATGGATCGTCAGAATTGAAGACACAGACGGCGTACTATCCTTCCACCTCATTCTCCAGCAATCTATTGATTAAAACAGACAAGGACCGTTCCTGGCTCCGTAGAAGGCATCAGAAAGGCTCTCGACTGGGCAGGCCTCGACTACGACTTCGGTCTGTCCTTGATAACGCGACAATTCAGTCTTAACGCGATGCAGGCCCCCAAAAAGATGGTCCACATGGTCCTTACTTTCAATCAGAGAGGCTCGACTTGTACCGCTCCTACGCCAAGAAACTCCTCGATGTCAGTTGCTTCCTATGCTTCCTATTCACCCATCAGTACCGTTCAGTCCGGTCATGCTTACAGGTGTTTCTGTTCTCCGGACAAATTGGCTTCCATCAAAGAACGCTTGGCCCGTTCAGGCTCTCCTTATTCCTATGACAGGACCTGTCTGCACCTTACCGATGAAGAGGTGACCCGTAAAGTCCGTGCTGGAGAAAAATTCGTCATTCGAGTCAACGTGAGTCTAAACTCTTAAGTCCTTCCCATTCTTGACGACAACCGTACTTAGGACACACATAGACCATCAAGACCCACAAAAGACATAGTATTTGGCTCACCCAAAGATGCTCATGGTTCTACAGGATTAGACGCTGTCCTACTAAAATCCGACTCCTTTCCAACCTACCATCTAGCATCTGTGGTGGACGACCATGAAATGGGAATCACTCATGTGCTACGAGGACAGGTCTGCAAAAATCCATCCTATTCAGACACTCTTACACATCCTTAGGAATGGCTCACATCACTTCCACTTCATTTAGATCTCTACGCATACCTAGGCCTCACTCCACCTCAGTTCGCTCATGTGCCCGTTCTTCTAAATCCCGATGGTACAAAAATGTCTAAACGTAGAGGAGACGTTCAAGTCATTGATTACATAGTTCGTAGACTTTCTTCGATTAACATTCTACTAATCCCCGCATCCCAGCGTCGTGGCTGGGAACCTACAGCACTGCTCAACTGGATAGCACTTGCAGGATGGGGCGCTCGACACGAACCTCAAGATCTAGATTCTCCTTCCAACGAGTTTACCAAACTTGTTCATGAAGCTCCAAGTAGCACAGCCGTAATGGACCTCGGCGAAATGATTGACGCAGTGAGTTTTAATCAGCCATCGCTTCAACTGCTTTATCCATCTCCTAACAGTTTGAGCTTTCTGCTCTAACTCAACGAAGTTGCAGTCTGGATCCAGAAAAGTTGGAATACCTCAATAAGCATCATTTAGCCCGCACCTGGTCAACTTCAAAGGGTTTGGATACCCTTGCGCACAAAGCCCATGAGAATGTCAAAGAAGCTTTTCCCTCCAGGTCTGATGAATGTTATCACTCATTCCTTTCTCATCAGTCCACAGTCAATATACAGACATCGACAGTTTGAAACGCGTTATCAAAGCACTAGATGTAGGTCCAATACACATCTTTCCAAACCCACCAAAAACCTCTGCAGGGTAGACTTACAAACATTCAAGACATCCCTCAACTAGCCCCTTACCTCTTTATCGAACCCGACTGGACTACCGATGAAGCAAAAGCCATGATCCACAAGACTGACCCTTCTCATATAGGTGAGCTCTAATCCGGAATGATGTTTCGAGTTTCTTACTTGTATAGTGTCCACGCTATCTTCAGTGATTGAGGACTTGCAAGCCAGCGCCTCGCAATGGAATGATCTCCATATATCTGTGTTCCTAGCTGAGCAACGTGGAAAGCTCGGTATCAGCCAAAAGATTTTCATGACCGTATTAAGACATGCACTGACTGCACGTAAGGTAAGGATCTCTCTCTTTCACGACGCAACTCACTACACATCTCATCCCTAGGATGGCCCACCCGTTGCAGATATAATGCGAGTACTGGGATTGCAGCGACTGACTAGCAGATTACAGAATGTAGTACAAAATGTGCAATGTTAAACAATGGCCTTGGAAGGAAATTATAAGGTCTCCCAACCTCCGGCATCTATGCTACTTTCTAACTTTCTAGCGATAAGAGTAGGAACGGTATGATTCAGCCATGTCTTGCGCACATCCTCCCATCTTGCATGGTGAAGATATTGTCGACGACCACGTCTATAAAGAGGAAACAGGTCAGCGCAAGTAACCAAGCAGCTTACAACACTACCTCATCGAAACGTCCATCTCGCCATGTACATCCAAATAAGGGGACGAGGCAAACATCCCATTGTTCGCATAAATGAACAACAGCATCGATCGCTTCACCAGGAAATAAACACCAATGGCCCCACCACACTCCCGCATGTGCATATTGCACTCCCCACGCCGTTCGGTGTGCTCAGGGTCTGTGCAACAATCGCTTTGCATGCAACATATAGTGCCACAAAGCAGACAGATCGCAGCGTCTTGCGGGACGGTGTTGCATCTTGAGCAAGTCAACTTATCCACATCGGCAAATAGATTGTCCAAAACGTGTGGAAGGCGGACTAGGCGATGGACCGTAGGCATATCTAAAACAACTCCGAAATTAAGAGGCGAGGCGGCATGTGAGTGTCCATAATGAGCGCACCAACCAGACAACGCATTCTGCAGTGTGTCTTGATTGGGTAGATCGGATAAGGGTGGAATCCCAAGCATGCTCAAAAGGCGACGGTATTCGTTAGGTTCAGGTACGTCAAATCGAGGAGTGGGGAATGCGGATGGTAAAATGGAGCGGCAGAGAATGGCAGCTCGTCGCAAGAAGGGTAGTGTAAATGTGTAGAGAAGTTTCTCAATTCGAGCTTCCCCAAAAGTCTCGAAAGCCAACGTAGCAGTGTGCTCAAACACCGGAGAATGACGGACAACGGACATGAAGAACATCCGCACATCCCCAAAGAGGTCCTCGTGAGATCTACGAGGAACCTGGGTCGTGTTATAGCTCCGGATCTTGTTCAGGACGAAAACTAATCCGATGACCGTCCGCGCCAAACACACGTAGTAGGCAAGGATGAGTACATGCCGAAGCATTTCAGGGGCTACAGCAGCAGTCTCCACCAGCACGCAGAAAGGGTCTCTCAGCAGAAGCGGGTACGAGAACGATGTCAGCGAGCTGCGACTCCATTCTGGCAGCAGTCTTTTGATGATCCCTTGCTTGACTGCCTCTCGGCCCTCGTCTGGTCTGCCCTTGAAGTGAAGACCCGCTAGTTTGGTCAGGCAAGTGAGGAGTCCACGGATCATCCGTGTCTGCGCCTCCGTCAGATTATCAGCTACAAGACCGCCAGGAGAGTCGAGCCCTCTTTGTGCTATTTCCATCGCGGAAATGGTATAACCAACTAACTCTTCTGGCAGATAAAGCCCGGCTCCTCGCTCCCCAGGTTCAGGCTCGTGCCGGTCCCGCAAATGCCGGGTCTGTTGGGAAATAGACTTGGAAACGACCATGACTGTATCGATCATCTTTATCGTGTCCATACCCTCCCATCTATCCGAATTCCGCATGGCAGTCGAGTATCCTGAGTCCTGAGCACTCCAGAAGACAAACTCTCCAGTCCCGTTCCTAAACTGCAATGATTCTAGCAGTGGATCAGGTTTGGACTTTAAGATCCCGATACCAGCGGCTCGAATCCAATCGGGAAAAGGTGTTGTGTTAGTGGGTGTTGCGATCGGATTAGAGACGGGGAGAATGACGTTTCCAAGGCTTTTGCACAAAGGACAAATATATTCTTTGCGAGGAATGCTCTCCGGATGATTTCTAGTGGATTGAGCTCTATGACGCTGACGAATGGAGACGCTGTAAACGTGAAAACAGTCCAGATGCATCATATGAGTACAAACAGAAGCGTGCAACCCAAAGCGTGTGCTCTGGTTTGGGAAACCCTCAAAATTGGCTGGGTGGGTGGACTTGGCATCAAGAGCTTCTGCCTCATCATGCGAGACAGATGTAGCTATTGAGCCGTCAGGCCGATCCATCGAGAGAGGCGCCTGTAACACATCATTCATATGAATGTTAGAGCCATCTGGTTGCCGTCGGATCATTCGACTTGGCTGAACCATCCCCAGCATTCCAAAGGGCCGCGAAGAATTAAGATCCTCTTGGCAAACGATGCAGGTGCCATACGACTGTTGCTCCTGTTGGGTCTCCTCCATATCTTCGTCGCCTTCGTCATCAATGTCATCAAAATTGATGGCAAAACTAGCCTGCTGAGCCTTCATTTGCTTCAGGATAGCATCTTGTCTAGCTTTCGCAGCTCGCTTTTTTGCATTTTCAGAATCCGAAACAGGTGAAGGATCCAGCACGCGCCGTCGACTTTCAACTTCTTCGGGAACAATCTCTTCAATCTGGCCGAGAATCCAACCAACCCGGGCCTTATAAGGCTTGTATTGCTCGTGATGTTCCAATGTGCAAAGGATATCAATTAGGTTTTTCTCTTCTTCAAATACCTTTACGGCGCAAAGATTGCTAAAAATGAGCTTCCGTTCAACGAGTGCAAGCATGATAAGATGAAGGCCTTGATCGAGAATGGCTTCCGCGGATGACGGAGCTGACCCAGACGACTCGGTGAGGACCAACAGATTATATAGAGTATAGAACATGACTTGCAACAAGGCTTCTGACTCGAAGCACGAGTTGATGATTGCAAAGGGTCCTGAAGTGATTTCCGAAGGTCGTGGAAGTATGACTGGATCCGTGACACCCGTCTTGCGGCGCAGACGGTTCAACAAGATCATCTCCACCTCCTCACGTTTATTACGCGGATAATGGTAGAAAAATGGATTCACTTCGTCAAACGCCTCGTCTTTGAGTTCATAAACTCCGTAATCAGCAGTACCTTCCGGAGTCTTGAAGTTGGTCACTTCTTTCAGAACATGCTCAAAGCTGACGTCTTCGACGAGGCGTTCAGCCAAGCGTTTGACGAGGTCGGTGAAGGAGCAGGGTCCTAATGCCAAAGCGTGTACAATTTCGCGCCGCACTTGCTTCTCCACAGACATTCTAGTCGCACTACCGCTTTCGCTAAAAATCGTGATCAAAACGTATAGCACCTCTTCTACCATGCTGGTAAGCTGAGGACCCTCGTATGCCGAATGCAAAAAAGCGCCAGAGAAGTAGCCCAAAAGCCCAAACCTATCCAGAATGGACACAATGACGGTATTCGGATCAAGTATGATAAGGGCAACCTGGAGGATGAATAGGTCTTGATCGTAGCACAACTCGCGTAGCATGAAGTCACGATAATGAAGGAGTTGTCCCCGGATGGCAAATCCATTCCTGACCCAAAGACCAGTGCGAATCTGGGCGATCATAGCAAGGACTGCGGTTATCACGTCAGCAAGATAGGAGATACTTCATATAGACGGACCTCTTAGAGGAAAATCTACAATTGTGAGTACGGCTTGTTCACTCACATGCCGCAACATGACATCACGCACACTGGACATTCCTACTTCAAGGACACGTTCTTCCGTCAACAAGTGAACGTGCTTGAAAAGCTCGGCGAGCAGCCAATGGAGAGAGTGATGAAAGCTAATCCAACCTTCCAAAACATCAAAATCAATTATCCGATAGGCAGTGTCTCCGAAGGTGATCTCGTGAAAAGAAATTTGGGAAAACTTGTCATGGTCAAGTCTGTCTTCTGCAAGAGTGCAAACCATTAAAATGTGATGCATGACAGTCGAAATTGCTGAGATGAGATCTGCTGTAGATGCTCTCGAGTAAGCTTCTCCGTAGACTTTGATAACTCTAGACAAGGACAACGTGACATTAAACACGCTAATCCACGCGTCAGTCTCGTATTCGACGTGGTTTGTAGCCGCGCGTTTGTTTGGGTTTACACACATGAACAGCTGACATGTCTTGGCCAACTGAACTATGAACTCGCGGTTATGAGCTATCATGTTCTGGACAGGATCGTTGTGACATAGATAACGGAGATCACTGAACACTGGCATGAATCGTTTAGATTTGAAAGGGGAAGTGTCGACATCCACGTAGGCGTTTAGCATGGGAGGATAAATGATATGTTTTCCGTCGATTTGGTTTGTGAAAAAGGCAGTGATGATAGCGAGGAGACGTGATATCAGCCTATGGTGTCGGACAATATGGGCAGCGACAGACGGGGTGGTGAATAGCTGGAGAGCAAAGTACTTGATTGAAGTCTCTGCTTCTCGATCGACGAGGAGATAGGCGTCGATTACTCGAGGATAAACTGTAGCAAAGTGACCGGCTGGAAATTTTAGCTACAGAGCTATCCAGGGAGAAAAGAGAAACATACCGACAGCGAGCTTGTGATCACGACTGAGGGTAAGTACAGCTGTGTATATCTCCTTGAGACTAAGCCGAGGCTTCTTCCAGAGTCTTGTGTGATACAAGAAGAGTGAGTCAATTCGGGCTGGGTTTGGGACGTCAGGAAGGGTATCCTGGAGTGCGTTAAAAGCAGTACGGTCTCTGTTCCGAGGCGACAATAGCTCTTCGGCGATGATTTCTCGCAGGATGAGAGTATCGCTGCCGAGTCTGCTTCGAGTCAAGTCCAAGAGCCATTCTATGACTACCGCAGCAACTTGCTCCCGAAATGTATCATAAGCGCGACGAACTGTTACGCCAAGGTCGATCTGGGCAATAGTTTGAGCTACATCTAGCAAGCGCACAACATCTGTGCCCATTTCGATGATCTCCCTACCATTTCCATCGGTTCTGTGGGTGATATCTGAGGCCTCCTCCCTCGTTCTGTTAGTAAGATCGCAGAGAATCTTGATGACCTCGTCGAACGAGTGCTTGTCATCGTTCCACAGCACCATACAATACTGTTCTTTCATCATGGGATCCGCAGATGGTTGTAAACGGAGGTCAGCCTCATTAGTTGGCACGAATGGCTCGTCTGGAGAGAAATCGAGAGTTTCCAGCACAAAGTCCAGGGCGTATCCAACTGTACGGCCCATAATATCTCGCAATTCTGCAGGGACTGTGACACGTAAAGGAAAATTTTTGACTGGCGGAATTACGTCGGGCAATGGTTTTGAGTTGGACTTTGGCGTCGCATGAGACATATCTGTGTCGGAAGAAGCTGATGGAGGTGCTGGGGGATGGAACGGGCATCTAATAGGTCTTCTCCAAGCCTCTGGATCACCACAATCACAACAACCACCCGACTGCTGAGCTATGAAGAAACTAACATTATGGCCAACATGATCAGTGGCATGAAAACACCGTGAACAGATGACACAGCTATCGTCGTGTGCACAGTCTCTATAAAAGCAGTTTAGACCAGGTTGGTAAGCTATTCGGAGTACTTACTTGCAGCGAAAACAACTCTCACCCTTTTTGAGAATATGTGCGCAAGGTCTACCTGGAATGATTGGTTCTGGTTTTCCCGCCCCACAGAATCCGAGAGAAGATTGAAGTTGGCTTAGGGTGGCATGTAAAGGCAAGCTGGAATTGGAGTTGGGCAAAAATAAATGGGCATATGGACCCCAGAACGCATCATATAGCTCTGAGAGGATTTCTGCCCGCGTAGCCGGTGTAAATACGTACTTTCGTGAGCCAGGCAAGGTCTCGAGAACGAAGCGCAAGTGCGAAAGTGAGTCAGAGGTACGATCTCGTGGATTCATAGATGATGGAAGGAACTTTGCAGGAAAAAAGGAGGATAAGGACATCTTCAAGACTGAGTGAAGCTCGTGGCAATGATGCGAGGAATTCGATCGTGAACGTCGTGAATGAGTTTGTCGTAAAAGTAGCGTGACCAATCACGTCTTTCTCTCTCCACCATCATCTATGTCCACAAGAAACTCGGCCCAGATCGCGTCGGGAAAGTCATCGACGTCGCTCATTAGCTCCAATCTGGCCGCACTGGCTGACCCGCCAATTCGTCTTGTCGATGGGGCCATGTTGGACTACTTTGTCATCGAAGCAGTCAACACTTTACGCGAATCTTCTAGGGTCGCTACTGCCAGAGCAAAGGAAATAGAAAAAGAAATGATAGATGCAGGTCTTATGCCTGCTCCGCCACCACAACCGTCATCTTTGCCTCTGAAGAAAGAGAATCCAAGAGAATCTGTTGCCAGTTTACAGTCTCGCACCAGTAGCCCAGCAAACAAGCCCGCCGTGGACGAGGAAGAGGAAGCTGTTAGACTCCGTCTAGAGAATATTGGCATGCATGTCGGTGCCAACTTTGCTGAAAGGTGGAAATCCTGCCTGCGTCGTTGCTATTCTCATAAGTAAATAGGCTATGTCGAGACAAACCACTGTTTGGTGAAACCCTGGAAGTTATAAAATTCATCTGCAAAGATATTTGGTATGCCCTATGGGAAAAGCAAGTAGACAATCTTCGTACTAATCACAGAGTCGGTGTCTGCCAGCCTGTTTTATCGTGACTTGATCATTTATTCAGGGAGTGTACGTGCTACAGGATAACTCTTTCAGGCCGATTTCTCGATTGTCATCATGGCAAGGGCGTTCTGATGGTGTCAAGCGAGCAAAATTGGTGTGTCAGACCTCAACACTGTCGACTTTTTCTCATTCTTTAGTATGTTGCTCTACCCACGGGAGTCATCAAAGGTGCACTCTCGAGATTGGGCTATCAAGCTACTGTGACGGCTGAAATTAATACTCTGCCACAATGTGCGTCCGTTTCGTATACGTTCTGTCACTGACTCGGGCTTGGTAGGCACTTTCCAAGTGAAATTACCCAAGGGGGCATGAAAGACAAAACACTTGACTTTGGCTGCTGGGCCACCATCCTTGGAGCTTGATGGTTGTTTCCGCGGCATCTCCGTAAATTACGGATTGGAACTAGAGATCGAGGATCTATCGATAAATAGAGAGGTCACTCTGATCAGCCTGATCTCCGACGCATTAGAAAACAACGCTCGAATGAGTTGGGTACAGGAACATATACATACAACGGCGGTATTGAAGTACACGAGTGTTCTAGTTAATCTCGATCAGCTCCACCTCAAAGAGGAGAGTCGAGTTTGGGGGTATTACAGGAGGAAACCCACGACTGCCATATGCCTAGACAACCATCAGCGCTGACAAGAGGATGCAGAAGAGGAACATACATAATCAGGTGTGCATGTAAGGAGGGCTTTCTGGCCCTTGGACAATTGGAGGACGCCTGATGCCATCGATAACCAGTACAGGTTGTAGTGATGCACTGACCTTCATCCCAGCCCTTGATCACCTTTCCTACACCGATTTGAGTGACAAAGGGGTCATTCCTTTGCAATAGACTGAGCTGTAGAAAATATACGAGCAGCAGGACGCACCGATCCCTGCTGGAGTCGAATTTCTTTCCACTTTCCAGGGTGCCAACATAATGGATTTTGACATTGTCTGTTTTGAACTCGGTATATGAGCATGAAGATGTCGATTAGACTGACCTCCTTTCTTGGGGAAGTTGACGCCATCGCCAGCTTTGATAGTTTCGATGGTTACACCCTGAAGTGGTGAGTGGAAGGATGGGGAGAAAGTACGACTCACCATGATTGGAAGGAAGAATGGCTGGTCTCATCAAACTCGCAGCTTATAACTGCTCGGCGAGTGCAATCCTAATCAGGATCTGATCCGATATAGTCACATCACGTGGTCGAAACAATTAATCGATGCATCGATACGCTCGAGATTCGTGCGGAGTAGCAATTTGGGGTACAGATACACTCTGAGATTCAAAAACTGCGGTCGTGAATGGATTCAATGGAAAGCATGGAAGAACCCATAGAAGGCTGGCCAGAATCTGGGCAATGAATTGTATTAGACACGCCAGAAAATAGTTACAATAGAGTGCTGTTCAAATTCCGAGGCCCCCTGTGACCTCAAGAGTGTGTCCACTGACGTAGGATGCGAGTGGAGAAGCAAGGCTGCGTAAATCTCAGATTGCAAGAAGGTGACGACTTTGTTGCTCACAATAACATGGCACCCGCAGCATCATCGGGAGTGCCACCTCTTCTGAGGGGAATGTGGGGATAGGCTTCCCCACTGAGAACTGCAGCATCAGTGGGCGCCTTTGCACCCGGCACACCCAGAGCGACTTTTTTGCCGTCAACTTCGATTGAGGCACCAATTTCTTTGGCAGCGGTCAATCTAGAACAAGTCAGCTCGACTGACGAGAACGCAGACAAAAGACCTGGTATGAATCAAGCCAAAGGCAATGGTATTGGCGCGAACACCAAAGGGACCCCATTCTTTGCAGATGGTTTTAGTCAGACCGACGACAGCGGCCTTTGCCGCCGCGTAGTTTGCTTGCCCGACATTGCCATGCAAGCCACTGGTTGAAGAAACATTGATAATGGAACGGTTTTCGCGTTGTTCAGGCTGAGAATGCGTCAGTGGAATGGCAAGCAATGATTTGAACCAACGTTGAGCCTAAAATATCGAGCAGCCTCACGAACGAGCCTGAAAGGTGCACGGACGTGTATTTTCATCAGGGTATCGAAAGTTTCGTCTGGTAGAACATGGAGCATACGGTCCCATGTAAAGCCAGCTGTACGGTTTAGTTGTGCAGAGTGCGAGTGGAGTACACACCGTTGTTGACTATGTGGTTGATTTTACCGTATTTCCTGGCTGCATTGGTTCGGTTACGGCTGGAAATTCGCGCACTCACTGGACAGTCGCATCAACAATGCGTTTGGGGAAATCATCTGCGCCGACGTCGCCTGCTACGCCAATAGCGTCACCTCCGACAGTCTTTATTTCCTGAACGACGGCGTCAAGACGCTGTACGTCAATGCTTTAGCACGGTTTCAGAGTGAGACTAATGCATTATCATTTGGATAGACTTACTCGCTTGCCACCACCTTTGCGCCTTCTTTGGCAAAGAGAAGCGCTGTGCTGCGACCGATTCCCTGGCCAGCGCCTGATAGAGTTCAAGTGAGCAGCAATTTGCAGTGAGCAACATACCAGTGATGATGGCCACTTGTCCTGCGAGCAGACCGCGTCCAGCGACGTTGGTGAGGTGACCTGAAATCTGTGCAAGACGCTCAGACATTGTAGTGTTCGCTTCCGTGAAGCGGCTATCGACGATACCGGTGGCGAACCAGCGATCATATGATCGTCGACGATTAATGAACGAGTGAGGCTATCTCATATAGCGTTACTGCAAGACATTACACAGCGTATTGTAAATAAAGTAGAGGAAGCTCCGATTCTTTAAAAGGATCCAGGCGGTGAAGCGTGATTGTGCACAGGGGGTTAACTCCGATGTCCTTCTTTTAGACAATTGACTGTCGGACCATTTTTCTTGTCTCGAACGATGGACTCGTCCCTACTTCCAGAGAATCGAGTCGTGCGCTTCGAACAAGAATGCGTACTGATTCCTGAAAGCCACAAGTCGAAGCGCACAATTCTGGTCACCCTTCCGTTGTGGAAGCGACGTACAGCGTCCACTGGCTCGGACGACCCCGAGCCCATTGACGACTCGCCGACTTTCAAGGTTACGCTCCCAAGGTTTGTGTTGCGTGGATGCTCTTCTCATATATAAATACCCGTTTATTATAGCTTCATGGCAAAGCCCCAACGATCTCCGTCTCGTGGTAGACAGTTGGATGTACCTCTCTCTCCATGTCTTGTTCATCGCTCACAGTCTTCTTTGGAGCGCCTACCCAGACGACCCACAACTCGTCGACCTTCGTTGCCTCTGCCCCCTGAGCACGTTGCCAAGTTGGAGACTGTCCCGCTTCGTGCATGCTGTCCAGACTGTCTTCCAGTCACAGAAGAATGTCTCAAAGAGGGCAGTCGTTGGGAAGAAAAGTTCACTCGTGGTGCACGCAGACGACGTAGTTCCAGTGCTAGTTCGGACGACTTTTCAATAGTCACCCCATCATCTAGCACAGGCTTTACTGCTGTCGCAGCTAACAGGCACGGTCGACCGGAACCTGCAGTCATAACTTCTCGCTTCCAGTCAGCCCTGTCAATCACAGTTGATGAAGTAGACAAGAGACGTCGATCTTTAGAACATGTCATTGAGCCAAGTCCGATTGAGACTACATCTCCTGGCTCACCGGTTGCGCCTGTCCGGTCGTTGCCCATTGTAGAGGAAGACGAGGATCAACTCTTTCCTCTTCCATCTCCTCGCAGAACGCCCAGCAATTCGCCTTCTAACAGCACTGAGCCGTCTCCTGTTCCCAGTCCAAATGCATCTCGTCTGGGCTTGAATGGCTCTCACGATAGCCTTGCTCAAAACGGATCTGAAGAAGATGTCCTTCCAAAGTCCCTTGCTCGCCGAGGCAGATGCGAAAAGGGTCTGTTGACTCCAGAACTGCCCGCCGCTGAGACTGCTCCCTGTCACGTACGTTCATCCTCTTGCCCAACCACGTCGTCTCCTGTCACACCCCTTCATGCGAGATTCACAACTTCTCAGCCCGCAGAGTCCACACCACCATCTTCTCCTGGTCACACAAAGCCACGTAACCCGTCCTTTTCACCGACGACCTTTTTCAAAGAGGCTTTGAAAGGCGTCAGCGCCATAGGCTCTGGCTTCTCATGACGCGATACCTCCAACTTATACCCTTGATCATCTTGGAATACTGTACACTCTTTTCTCTCATCCTCATAATCACCGTCGCATTTGCTTTTGTAACTACATGTTATTGTACACTCATAATCGTCGGTCATTATTGTTGTGGCTGTCATCATGTCCGATTCGCTGCAAGTTGCACTGCAAGCTTGAAGCTGTTGGCACAGGTAAAGAGCGTGACACGTCACGTTACCGGTCCATTTCCTCTTGCTGGCCATAAGAGACACCCAAAATGCCTATACAGGACCGCACAAACGAGTTCCGTGCATGCGTAGATTCAATTCGCAGTAGAACATCAATTCCGTCACGAACGAATGAAGCAAAACAGGGTCTGCTCCAGTCTAATGGCAAACCTCCGGGAAACAAGAGCGAGTTCTCGCGCATGGCTTCAACCATTGGCAAAGACATCAGCAGTACGACTGTCAAGCTTGGAAAGCTGGCACAATGTAAGCAGACTTG
This sequence comes from Megacollybia marginata, assembly GCA_003313965.1. Classification (NCBI taxonomy): domain Eukaryota; kingdom Fungi; phylum Basidiomycota; class Agaricomycetes; order Agaricales; family Porotheleaceae; genus Megacollybia; species Megacollybia marginata. The sequence goes on from QLOY01002642.1 coordinate 23,538, forward strand.
ATGCTTTGAGAGCGACATACCTGACGTTATCAGTGGCGAAACGAAAGACATTGTTCGACGATAGACCAGTAGAAATAAGCGTATGGCACACTTGCACGTCTCTTCAGCCTAACACTCTCTCAGGAACTTACTTTCATAATTAAGCAGGACATTGCAAGTATCAACAAGCAGATTTCTCAGCTCCAGACCTATGTCAAGCAAAAGAATACGCAGGGCTCATCACTGAAGTCCTTCGAAGGCAAACAGATCGAAGAGCACAACAACAACGTTGTAATGCTCTTACAGAGCAAACTTGCAAACACCAGTATGACTTTCAAAGACGTCCTCGAAGTTCGGACACAGGCAAGTTGGTCTGTACTTTCCCTCCCCCGGTTCTCACCGTCTCTAGAACATGAAAGAATCCAAAGATCGTACAGAGCAGTTCATGTATTCCACGTCAGCAGCAGCCGCTCAGGCTCCCTCAAGTACGCAAGCCTTGGCTCTAACACTAGTAATTGCTCACTGTCTGCAGAATCCGTACTATTCAACCATAATGACCCAATGGGTGACGGCAGTCCCAGCCGATTCGACTCTAAAGGCAAAGGTCGAGCGCCACAAGACGGGGATGTGTTGGCCCTTAATCTAGAGTCGGCGGAAGAGGGGGTACCTAATGGCAATCAGGCCTTCATGCAGATGCAAATGGTCGAGCAGCAGGTGCGACTCATTTGCTCCCTGGTTTTGTTTTTCCTCATCTCGCTCCCAGGACTCTTACATTCAGTCTCGCTCTACCGCCATAGAGTCTATAGAGTCAACGATCTTGGAGCTCGGTCAGATATTCAGCCAGCTGACGCAGATGGTAGCTGAGCAGAGGGAGACTGTGCAGAGGATCGACGCTGACACGCTTGACATTGCATCAAACGTTAGCGGTGCGCAGCGCGAGCTTCTCAAATACTACGCAAGCATTTCTAGTAACCGATGGCTAATGCTCAAGATCTTTGGCGTCTTGATCGTTTTCGTAAGTTGTCCTTCCCCCAGACGTTCTTGCAGACTAACTGTTTTAGTTTCTTATCTTTATTCTTGTTTCATAAAGCGAGCAGGCTCAACAAGACATTATTACGCATAGGGTAGGATAGCATGCATAATTTATCTGTTCGTTCAGCCGACAGGTATCAGATTTGCGCCCGTACCCCAGTTTTTAGTTCTTTTGCCGCGAGTTTTATGTTTACCTCCGCGATGTGCCTGCTCGTCGTCGACATCACCGACAGTCCATGTCCTCTTCTTGAGGACTGGCTTTTCGATACCCGATGTAGAAGAGAATCTCTGAGGACGGTGTAGCAGAGCTTCGGTGTCGTCTGAGGATTTCTTTAGACGTTTTGACTGGATGCTTGTCAGTACCACTACGGAAAACAAGTAAACGCTTGCCCTCTGACTGAAGAGGTCCTTATTTCGTTCTTTGAGCTTTTCCGTTCGGGAAGTCCCCTTGCCTCCTCCACCTGCTGTCAACTCGACGTTTATCATTCGACCGTCCAGCTCTGACTGATGCAGCTTGAGTGCCTGCTGCAGTGCATTGCGATGGCCAAACTCAAGAAATGCACAGCCCTTTGACTTGACGGTGGACTTTGCAGTTTTTGGAGTTAAAAGTCGTACTGACGGTGGTGGATCGCAGTTCGAGAAGTGAGCTGCTATTACTTCCTTGGACGTTGTGTATTTGAGATTTCCTAACGCAGGTATGAGGCCCAATAGGCACGCAGAGTCGCACTGACCGACGAAGAGAATGAACCGTTGCTTGGCTTTGTTTTCGTCCTTTTCTACTTGGTCCCTCTTCCTCTTTTTCGACGTTGGATGATCCTCGATTTTTTCCGTCTTGTCCTGCGTTTCTTCCACCGTCCGAGTTTCCACATCATCAACTTGTGCATTAACGATATCCTGCGTTTCCATTTCAGGAAGCCCATTAACTTCCACATCCTTTGCAACATGCTTTCGCTGTCGAAATGCCAGTGCTTTCTTCTGCTTCTTGGTCAGTTTTGGAGTCGCGCTCATGATGAACCGTGATCTTGGCACGTGCTCGATCTCGAGCGCGCCGGCAAATAATACTTATATCAAAGGCTGAGAAATAGTCTTATTTCCCTCTCACATAAGTACTTCAATGCCGAATTGGAAAGAGTTAGTTGCTGAAAAGAGGGTCCGCCAGCAAGCATCCATCCCTCAGGAATGGATTCTAAGGGATCTTCCTCCAAAGGACCAGCTCGACATCTCAAGCATTCCTGAATCCTGCGGACTCCTGACTCCCGAAGAAATCACCATCACCAACTCGCCCGTAGAAGTGTTGCTTCCAGCACTAGCAAAGGGCCAGTGGTCATCAGTGGCTGTCACTACGTCGTTCTACAAGAGAGCCATCATTGCTCATCAACTGGCAAGTTCGGAGCATCACGGCCAGCATCTAATCGTATCTTCAGACAAATTGTCTCACAGAAATTTTCGTTGAAAAGGCTCTCGCTCGCGCGGCCGAAGTAGACGAACATCTCAAAACAACTGGCAAAGTACTTGGGCCTCTCCATGGGCTGCCTATCTCCTTGAAGGACCAGATAAACATCGAGGGAATCGAATCTACCATGGGTATAATCGGCGCACCCACACATGCCCGCATGCTAACAGATATAGGTTATGTCTCTTGGATAGGAACATATGCTACCCGTGACGCCGTCCTTGTAGACATTCTCAAGAAATTAGGCGCCGTTCCATTTGTCAAGACTAATATCCCACAAACTTTGATGGTATGTCATCAAGTCTAACCGGACTGCCGTGTGATCAGTGTCAAGTGGGCAGAAACATACAACAAAGTCTTTGGGAGAACTCTTAATCCTTTTAACAGATCCTTGACCAGCGGTGGGTCCTCTGGAGGTGAAGGCGCGTTGATAGGTGAATCCTTATCCTTGCAGTTGCAAACTCTATTCACGACATTTGTAGCCCTCAAGGGAAGCCCTCTTGGTGAGAATCCTCCACAACTTGAAGGCATTCTAGCTGATCGGCTCTATAGGCGTCGGTTCTGATATTGGCGGGTGGGTACACGTTGTCTCCGAATTTCTAGACTGACAGCCGAAAAGCTCTGTACGCATTCCGTCCTCATTCTGCGGTATTTACGGTCTAAGGCCATCGTATGGACGAGTGCCCTACGCTGGATGTGTCAATTCAATGGAGGGTCAAGACTCTATCAAATCAGTGCTGGGGCCCATGTCCCAGAGCATTGGAGGAATCAAGATTTTTATGGAGGCAGTGGCTAGTCAAAAACCGTGGTACAAAGATCCTCTTGCTATTCGAAAGCCTTGGGACCAGCAAGAGTACAGTCTTATAGACCATGGCTCGGGTAAAGATCCTCTATGCTTTGCAATCATGTGGGATGATGGGCGCACCAGTCCACATCCACCTGTAACTCGTGGGCTGGAGCTTACGAAGAAGGCTCTTATATCTGCGGGGCATAAGGGTCGGTACTAAAGATGACAACCGCAACAACCGTTAACGTTTCCATCAGTCGTTGATTGGAATCCTTGGAAGCATTTGGAGATCTCCAAAGTCATTGTAAGTCGACGATGACATCGTTTTTGCTGTCCTTGACACCCTATTCAGAACGCTATCTGGGCAGCTGGTGCTACTGAAGATTATGCGGCGGTAACATCATTGACCGGCGAACCGTTAATCACGTCTATGCTGCTCGACGGTGAACTGCGTGAAGAAGTTATAGCATCTTTCCGTCCAGGACACCAGAGCCTATCAGCTTATCAGCTCTTCGAAGTGCAGAAAAAAGTGAAATCTGTTCTCATTTACGTAACTCGCTGAGAAAATATTCTAGAAACGGGATTTGCGAGAGGAATACCTCAGGATGTGGGAAGATACTGTCTCCATAACAGGTACTGGTAGACCAGTAGACGCTATTATTGCTCCGACAACCCCGTACACGGCAACTCCCCATGGAATGAACCGGTAAGCTTATACGGGGTCACCTACGAACAGCTTATGAAGATGGGCAGAAACGTGGATTACACCCTCGTTTGGAACGCACTCGATTACACGGCTCTTGTGGTCCCAGTAACGACCGTGGACCAAACGGTGGACACCAAGAGACCTCGCGAAACCTTTCACAACGACGTGGATAGACAAAATTGGGAATCCTGTGTGTGGATCTAATCCCGAGGTGAAAATCTAATGTGTCATTCAGATGATCCAATTACCTTCAAGAATGCGCCTGTCTGCGTTCAAGTTGTTGGTCGTACTCTTGAGGAGGAAGGATTAATCGGCTTGGCAGAGGTCGTTGACGCGGCTTTGAAGAAGCAGACAGCAGCCAGGTTGTAACGATGCTCGATATATAGATACATTGTATGGTGATACAAGATGCAGGGTATTAGGTGAAGCCATGCTAGAATAGTGTACCTTTGACCAATCCAGAAAAACGGTGCTTTCAAGGTTCGTCCAGCAGGTTATCCAAGTGACAACCCACCCACGGCCTCTCCAGCTCCATCAATCTCTTTCTCGTCGTCTGACCTCCTTGAACGAGACACTAATGGTCTCAAGATAGGGCTAGATAATCCTATCGAGGCGCGCAGTGTTGGACTCGATGTCATTGCAACTGGCCGAGAATATGCAGATGCAGATATTGTTGGTGATGATGTAGCAGAGCTAGCGGTCGAGCTGGGGATAGTGATAGGGATAGCAATGGGCAGTCGGGGATTGGTTCTTGTTATTGGCGACCCCACATTTGAATGTGACTCGCGAAGTATGGATACTGATGGAGAGACTGCACGACGTTTGGTGGCAGTTCCGTATGGATCATAGCGATCGTCAACTAAAAGCAACGATGAATACATGATAATCGGTGCACGCACAACTTACATTTGCGCTTGTTTGAACGTATCGCACTGGTTGTTGGAGGAGGAGTGTATCTCCACTGATTGATAGGTGTCGATGACATGCTTGACAAAGAGGGCGACCCAGAAGGCTGCCAATTGTGTCAGAACGGAACGGGAGTATGCAGAAGACCTCACTATGTCCACGTCCATAGCCATGCTTCCATAGCCTGAGCTTTCAGAATAGCACATGGACAGTTCGTCGCCATTAACGCTACCACCAGGAGTGCTAGGTTTGGCGATTGAGATGGGTTCGGTGCTGCTTGAGGCATAATAGGCGAACGGGGCATCGTCAAGATCATGATCATCGTCACTTGGAGTTTCCTCTCGTTGATAAGTATCGTCATCACCCACTTCTTCAGGATAACGACCTCGATCTGAAGGCGGACGGGGCGCACGGGGAACAGTAGAAAGTTCAACACCGGATATCAGTCGTTGGAAGGCCGCTTCTGACTTGACCTCATTCTCTGCAGGTCGAGATTCGGCAAGAAGATTTAGTATACGGGGCATTTTGAGCTGAGGAAAAACATGGTTATTATGAGTGTTAAGAATAACAGTGAACATACAGGGTGTGAAAGCCGCCTTCTGTGTCGTTGATGCGTGTCCTGAGACTCGATACTGGCTGAAGACGCTCTCCGTGGAGGAGTGATAAGCGACCTGGATTTCAAAGGCCGTCCGGTAGGAATGTCTTCCTCGCTGCCCAACGGTGGAGTCGCCGTCTCTGAACCGCTGGACTGCGAACTGTCGGAACGTAGCGTGAAAGGATCTTCTAGTATGAATGACCCAGTGCGTTCTTCCTTCAGCTTTGACGGTGCAAAAGAGATGTTCGGTTCGGAGACATAAGCTGCCTTGGGTGCAAGAAGACTTGGTCTGCGAAATCTCTGCAAAATGAGGTTCGAATCGTCATAGCTAGCTGCAGAGGACGGTGGCAGCGCAAAATCCGTCGAGGATGCTGGCAATGATGGCCTGGAAGGTTCCTTGGGCATTACAGTGGTTGCAGACATGAGACATAGGTAATCGGACTTTGAATTTTCGGTCACTCTTTGTTGGTTTCTAATTTAAACGTGTAACTCCTCCGTCGACGCGTATTCTCGTGTACTTTGTTGCCTGTTATAATCTCAAATGTGGTCCTAAAGTGCCTAAGATGGATAGTTGCTGCAGCTGCTACATCTCAAGAATCACTTAAAAACAGTACAGCACCACAAATCAAGCACGAGTTGATTGCCGACTCGAGTGATGCCAAGGTGCAAGGAGAGCGCTCTCAGTGGCCTGTTAATTAGAACAAAATACGAGCTTCAGAAGGAAACTCTGGAACTCGGTCATTTTTACACGGTTTAAACGTATCAACTCGTTGGCCTGGCTCCAATTCAGGGTCCGTACAGCCTCAACGTCTTCATTCGAGCGTAGACCCCAAGAGATGGCAACTGGAATGAGGTCCCCTAGACCTATGGCTCTTAAGGACTCATGTACCTCGGTTGGTACCGAATCTATGAGCCCGGGCATAGCATGCATATGTCTGGAGCAAAAATAAGATCGGGCACATCGTATACCGGCATCCTATCAAACATTCAGATTGTTCACGAGAAGATGTTCCGAACGTGCCTGTTCATCTTTCGCAATTAAATAGTCTTGGTAGCAAGACTCGTCAGCACTTTGACCTAGTAAGCGTTCTTCAAGTACGTCAAGGACCCATGAATCATCATAGCGATGGATCCAGGGAAGCCTCTTACAGACCTGATAAGGGGGTCAAAGACTGCACCTTGAACCTCGAAAAAAATGCCCATTACTCGTGACCTGAATTCATCTCGTACTCCATCACCGAAATCATCCAGTGATATCCTCGCCAATGTCCCCGTCAGACTATAGTAGACACACTTTAAAGTTTGCTGTGCAACGTTTGAGTTGGTCGGTTGCCTTGAATGATAGACGAACCACTGTTGTAGTGTACCTATGTCTCGACATGGAAAGCTTTGGCCATAAAAAGTCGTCTGCCTGGTTCCATGATTTCAACTCTTTAAATTCATCTAGACAAGGCTTTGGTATCTTGAGGATGGCCTTTCCGTTAATGGTCAATCTGTGCTGAACGCGTAGTGATTGCGCAGCACCAAGATGACCACTATGAACAAGACCTTCGAAAAACTTTGCTCGAGCTTGTTCGGACAAGATGTAGACGAGAATTTCAAGATGTCGGTCATGCAATAGACCAGCAGAACGAGCATGATCCAGCATGCTGTCAAATATTTGCACCAGGGCCTTCGAGTGGCTAAATGGAATGTCGGGACGGTGACCACAAGATATACAGCATTCCAAAAAGAGTATTCCTTCCTTTAGAACTGATGACGGTGGTCTGGAAGCACTCTCGCCCTGTCTGAATCAGGGACGGAATCGACAGTAAAAAGACGGATAACTTACTTTCACTTTGTCTTCGTCCTGTATTTTATACGGGGATTGGCAAGAAGCACACAGCTAGGAGGGCTAAGCGTCGGTTGGTACTAGGGATGAAAACGTACTCCCGTTCTGGAAATCAAAATTCTGTTGTTTTTGATCGATTGGAGAGATTCACGACTGGCCATGGTTCTAGTCGTGGACAATTGATTTGGTTTGACTGTGACAAGGTCCGTGTCTCGAGGCATTTCGAACTTACGGGTTGAAAGTTGAACCCAACAAAGGATATTTTTGAAATTATACAAGTGTTCGTGCGTTCGCGCTTCATATCAAACCTTATTTATATAATGAAACGACCAAGTTTGGGTGATCTTGACGGTATGATTCTGAACCAAGAACCAAAGACCTTCAAGCTTCAAGCTTCAAGCTTTGTCTCGAGTTACTAAAGAGACGACGAGTACACGCTCTCTTGTCATATTTTTTGCCACAGATGAGTCACGACGGATCGACGACGAGAAGGATTCAAGGCAAGCAAAGCCATCCAGATTCCAGGATATCAGTAAATGTTTGCATAAATTTTGATTTGAGGGTTCGAGTCATTGGACTCATTTAAAAGTTGGAACAGTCACCTGACTGACTCGGCTTGGTTTCTTCAGCTATAATATACCAAGCCTATTCATGTCCGGCCCATCAACGGATGAAAATGCAGCAGTATCAGCGCTATCCGGTTTCTCAATAAACAATGTCTTGGAAGACTTGTCACTGCCCAGTTCTGGCCTGACGAATCGGCTTGGAATCTCCGGGATCCCGTTGCTGGACTCGAAACAGATATATAACGACAAATATGACGACGAAGAGGCAGTGGGACCAGAGCTTGGGGAGGATTGGGAGGCGCAGATTGACCAGGAGATGCGAGATGAAGACGCTGCAGATGTGTTCGGAGATGCTCAGTATGAAGAAACTCTGCAGAAAAAGGTGAAGCAAAAGAGAGTTCGTGTCGTGAAGCGGATGGTCGAACGACCGAAGAGCGTCTATGAACGGTTCCCATCGTTTGAAAAGGATAGGATCCTGAACTTCAGTGAGCTATTCAAAGGTTATACGGCCCAGAAGTCCAGGCTCGCAAAGCGGCCATTTCATGGTGCGTGCTGTCATCTCAGCGTAACTGATTATGACTTTATCTCTCTTCAGTCGAGACGGTTTACGCAAGAAAACGCGAGCCTCCTCGAGGTTTTTTGGATTCTGTCGTAGGGGACTCCGTGAAACAGGTGGAAAGCAAGCGTGTAGAGGCTGTATCTTCCGGTAATGTGGAACTGGATCTCATGCACGCTATTGCAGACCGCGGGACTACCGATATTCCTGTTACAGTCCCCATGGAAGACCGTGCTTTTGATCTCATCCTTCTTTCAAACTGGGAAGACCAGGTTGTTTATGAACCAGAAAACCTGGCTCCTAAAGCTCAGCTCAATGGGACTCCTTCGAATTTGGCTACGACCCCTGTGAACAGGGCTCTAGAATCTGGCTCTTGGACGCAAAGTATCATTTGGAGCCCTAAAGCCGCCTTTAAGGACTTCACGCAGCTTGAATTCAACCATGAAGATGATATCATCCCCGAAGAGCGTTCAGGTGCGTCTGACATCCAAGTGTTAATTCCGCTGACTGTCCTAGATGCGACACGACCACGCAAACGGTTCCGTATAGACGCTGGAGTACGCGATAAATTTAATCTGTCGAATGACCATTTCTACGAGGTTGCTAAAGACAAGCAACATCGTGTCAGACAGACGTTTGGCAATATCGCTGTGGAGCATGCTTACGCTGCACAGAAATTACAGCTGCCATTCGTACGCACCATTCCTCTTTTACGCACTACCCCTAACCCGTTCAGTATAAAACTCGTCTATCCAAACAAGAAGCTCGTTCCTTCCATCGTCCTGCGCTTCAAATCCCTGCAAACATTGAGCTACGGTTCAGTAAAGTTCGTTCGGCCAAGAAGAAGAAGGACAAGGCAGGCAAAAAGGTTGGGAGGGGAGGCAACATACAAGAAGGATTGAGACGAACTGGTGATCTCAGTTTACGAGACACAAGCAACTTCGTCCTATGGGAATACTCAGAAGAACATCCTCCAATCATCCCTAACTTCGGAATGGGCAGCGTCTTGGTTAACTATTATAGGAAGAAATCAGACCGCGACGAACACGTACCGAAACTCGACCTCGGGGTTCCATTCGTTCTCGAGCCAGGCGATGAATCTCCCTTCAAGAAGTTTGGCTATGTATATCCAGGTCAACATATACCTACTCTCTATAACAACCTTATCCGTGCTCCTTTATTCCGCCACACTCCTTACCCCACCGACTTTTTAGTTATTAAGACCACTACTGCGCACTCGTCCAATAATCCGGGCAGCAGCGCATCGAAACAAGATTCGACGAAGTACTACCTTCGTGAAATCAAGCACCTTTTCGTCATTGGGCAAACATTTCCCCATACCGAAGTTCCTGGCCCTCATTCAAGAAAGATCACAAATACTATCAAGCATCGTCTGCAAATCATTGCGGTCAAGCTGTTAAGGAAGAGTCCAGGCGAAAGGCTCAAAATATCGAGGCTGATGAAGTATTTCCCCGATCAAAATGAGCTACAAATGAGACAGAGGTTGAAGGTTGAGGGTTTATAAATTGAATTGCAAAAGGCTCAATACCTTTGACAGGAATTCATGGAGTATCACCGACGAGGCCCTCATCAGGGATTTTGGAGGCTGAAGGAGACCTGGCCTGTGCCAAACGATGCAGACATGCTCAAGTTAGTTACACCTGAGCAGGTTGTATTGGCCGAGTCGATGCAGGTTGGCCAGCGACATCTCCAAGATGCAGGCTACAACGCTGATGATGGTGATGGCGAAGCAGACGACAAGGACAGCTCACATTTGAGTGTCGAGCAGCAGCTCGCACCATGGATCACGACCAAAAACTTTTTATTTGCTACGCAAGCTAAGGCAATGCTTCGGTTGCATGGCGAAGGTGATCCTACCGGTCGTGGAGAAGCTTTCAGTTTCATTCGTATATCCATGAAGGATATCTTTGTCAAAGCGGGAGAAGATTACGAGGCGAAACTGGCTGAGGCAGAGAACAGGCCAAAGTCGGCACATCGATATAATGTTGCTGAACAGCAACAGATATACAAATCCGAGATAGAGCGTATATGGAAGGCACAATTTGACTCCCTGTCAAGAAAGGATGAGCCACAGCTGTCGGATGATGAACGCGACGGGAAGGATGTGAAGGGGAAGGGGAAGGAAACTCCAACCGTGCCTGCGACAATGCCAGTTACAGCTATCCCACCTGGACTCATGCAAAGTACCTTGCCTCTGCTGCCGTCTTTTGCGGGTTCGCCTCTTGCAGGGATGCTAACTTATCTCAGCAAGTTCTCGCCAGGGACTCCAATTCCTGGATTCCAGTTCCCTTTCACTTACCCCCCTGCTGCAGGAGCTCCACTGACCACTACAAGTGCTGCGTTCCCTACCGCTGCTGCTACGTTCCCGATGTCGAATGTATCTACTTACCCGACTGCTTCGTTTTCGAGCGCCGCGTTGCCTGCTGCAACTGTTACAACACTTCCTAGTACTCCTGTTCCTGCCGGAACGTCTACTCCCCCCGTCAGTACGATGACGAACTTACCGACTGCTATAATTCCAACGGCTAGCCTTCAGTCTCCTTCCCGAGAAGGCAGTGCTGCACCAAGTATAGCACGAGGGGACAGTGTGGCGAGAGATGGCTCCCTAGCACCGGAAGCTCGAAATAAGGTTCTTAGAATCAAACGTCTGGTCGATGGTGAATGGCGCACAGAGATAATACGAGAGCCTGCTGTAATTAAGGCCTATGTTCGAGCACGGCAACTGATAGAGGAGGAGACGACCCTTGCTGATAGTCTTGCACCAACCGGAGACGCAGACAAGGATAAACGTGCGAAGAAGCGGTAAGCCGTACTAAGCTTTTTTTATTGCTAGCTGATTACTTGCTCCAGGCTGGAGGAAGAGATTGCTCGAATGAAGAAGAACCAAGAGCGCAGATTGCATCGGAAGAATGCCAAGATTGTCAAGGAAGGAGGCACACCGATGCAGTTGAACCGACCGATGAAGCCTGATACAACGAGGCGATGCGGGCACTGCGGACAGATGGGCCACATGAGTGCGTTGCTCTTTCTGGAGTCTTTTCTCTGTGACTGACTCGTATAAGAAACCAATCGTAAATGTCCACGATGGGCAGAATTCAATTCTGGTGCAGCTCCGCTACCTGCTACTCCCGGTCCTTCTGGACTAGCTACACCTGGTATGTCAGTACCTGGAGCAGGCTTTGGACCACTGCCCATTGTTGCTGCTGTGAACAATAATTTTGGAGCAACGCCTACAACACCAACGGGACCAAGCACTCCTAGTGCCAGTGCTGAGACAGCTCCAGCCAACCCTGCCCCAAAGATTAAATTAACACTGAAACGGACTTAAGGACTTGCATTTTGTACAGCTTTGTATTGACAGCAAAGAGATCAGCTATTTGCACTATTATAGCTGTTAAGTAAACTAAAGACTTTGATGTCGGAATGTCGGAGGCGTAAACAAGGCACGCTCCCGATTTCATCTCTTGGCTTTCTCTTGGTTTCTCTTGGCTTTCACCTTTAAGAGCCATGCGAGCGGCTTATGGAGATTCTCCTTCCTCAATGACTGCCACGGAGGATAACTCACCGTCTGCTCTGCAATCCCACAAATGTCTATGGGTAGACTGCTCACAGTCGTTCTCGACTCCTGAAATCCTTTACAATCATCTTTGCAACGACCACATTGGCAGAAAAAGCACCAATAATTTGTGCTTGACTTGCAAATGGAAAGACTGCGGCACTACATGTGCGAAACGAGACCATATAACCAGTCATCTTCGTGTTCACACACCGCTCAAGCCGCACGTCTGCGAAGTATGCAAGAAATCATTCAAGCGGCCGCAGGATCTTAAGAAACATGAAAAGATCCACACGGAGGAGCATCATGCTCAGCACAAACATTCAAAGGCTATCACTATAGCTGATCCCTCTTATGTCGAGCGGGTCCGAGGCATGGACTCTCATTCGCTTTCTCGACCTGCTCATACAGATAGACGTTCAGATTCAGGCTCTCCTTATCCTGCAGATGCTCTAGGAATGCTTCCGACTCCATCCCCGGAGCTTCACCACGCAGCCCAATTCGATCGTTCAACGTGGCAGTCCCTGCGACCGAGCTCAGACGGTGTAGCCGGCTCGAAACGGTCTCATGACTACAGTCCCAGCGGCGTCGACGACTTTTTCACCGACGTTAAGAAACGTCGGGTAAACCCAAACTATGATTGCGGAATGGCGGAGCGCCTAAACTCCCTATCATCCTACAATCATCCTATTTATCCATCTGCCAGTTATCCTATCTCAGCGTCTTTCAATCCTCGTACAGTTCGTTTCGATATTAGAACTCCGGAGGAGTTGGCTGCTGTGAACGAGTTTCTCATAACTTTGGGCCGAGATGTCGGTCGTCGGTCACCTCACTCGCAAACTCAATCCAGCCGAGCCAGCGGCAGCCCAGACTATTTCGATCAACGTACACTGGAGCAGCTAGGATTGGTCAATATGCCGATATCTTCGTATCCTTCGCCTCCTCACCATCCTGCACAACCCCAGCAACCATATCCGACATCTCGTGGTTACGAGGAGTATTCCGATTACTCAAGAAGGGGTTTTCATCAATCCTCGCCGCCTCACGATGGTTCTTCTCCTCATTCGGTCCATTCTTCAAGCGGCGGCTCGCCGATACCGGCCATGGCTCAGTCGGATGCTTTGCCCCTTCCAGGTTGGGACGCATTCTCGAAATGATATTTGAATCTAACTTTTTCCCAGACTCGGACCCCTCAGCGCAATTCGACTTCCTACGTGCACCGCGTGGACCATCCGTTGTTCCTACGCTTGATGTCGCTGATTATCTGGGTATCAGTGGTGTGAGTGGTGTGAGTGTGGGCCCCCACATGAACACTGTCATGAGGGCGCAAATACCTCTCAAGAGTGCACCTCCGCTATCTTCATCCGAGGACCAAGGGAGCAAGGCCAAGGCCACGCCAATGGAACCCAAGCTCGAGGCGAAGAAAGAGAGCACACCCGCCAGATTGGTTTCGTCTACGAACCAACAACATTCGCGGGGGCCACCATCTCATTCCACTTCTTCATCTCTATATCCTTCTCTCAGCGGTCTCCTAATTAGCGAACCACAAGACGGAGGCAAGCAATCTAAACTTGCCCCGCTCAAGGCTGGAAATTTGGAATCTTCAATGTCATCGAAACACTCTTACCGCTCGAGCACCCCTTCTTCTATCCCGACCACTCCGACACTTGATTCTGCAAGTATCCCTTCGAGAGATGGATCTATTTCACCCAGTCCGGCCGCGGCGCGAGGCGTGTCTTTGCCCGGCATTCGACACATCGCCGAGTCAATGTCGTCTTCCATCTCAAAGACCTCCGTGCTAATGAGAGACCTCGACATCTCTACAACCAAGGAGCGCCGAGAAGTGGATCACGCTCAACGAAGACGACATGCAGAACTCATCAGGGACTTGCTTATCGCAATTAACAGGGACTACAGGGACAGGTTCTTAGAATCGCCTAGTGGCCCACGCGGCAGGGCAAGCACAAGAGAGGTTGAAAAGGACGTTGAAATGGTTGCAATCGCATAGACATATTTTCTTGGTCATATTCTGTTTCCCTTCGTTATCGTACATTCCCCGTTGTAAACAACTTGAAATTTCATTTTTGAACGTCATAGACTGCTGTACATGATTGATGTCGAGACATTGAAGAGAAGCACTCATGCCAAGAGGCCAAGCAAGCCAAGAATGCTAAGAGTCTTGGGTTATGCCATGCGTAAATTTGCTTATCAAAAGCTGAACTGCGGAGGGCGATGCCATGAGTCTGGGCCACCCGTCGGGGAACTAAGGAGTTCCGACTGCTTCCGACTATTTCCGAGTTAGGACAAGTCCATAATTAGAACATGTAACCCCGTTTGATAGAAATCCAGGCAGTTGCTCATATCCAGGCCAAGTATACCTGGCCTTAGTCAATGGATACCCGAATCTGCATAATCCGGCGGCGCACTAAACGCCCGGATAACTCCCAAACTTTTGGGTACCCCAGTTCGCTTCCACAATGACAAAAGTCGTATTCATAACTGGCTGCTCTGCTGGAGGCATAGGCTTCGCTTTGTATGTTCTACTTCGTTCATTTGTCAACCTAAACATAGCCCAGGTGCCAGGAATTTGCCAAGCAAGGATGCAAAGTCTACGCTACTGCCCGCAGACCAGAGTCTATGGATGCCCTTACAAACCCGAATATTGAGAAATTGTCGCTCGATGTCACCAGCGACGAGGATGTTCAGCGTGTCCTTGCCCAAATCGTGGAGAAGGAACAGAAAATCGATGTTGTCGTGAACAACGCGGGTCTCAGCATTATAGGCGAGTGGAACCTATGGTCTAAAGCTGCTATGTATTGATTCTGCAGAAGGTCCGGTCACCGACTTGAGTCTGGACGATTTCAAGCTTGTGTTCGATACCAATCTTTTCTCTGTCATTCGTATTTGCAAGGCGGTAATACCTGTGATGGCTCAACGCAAGAGCGGTGTTATCATCAACGTTGGCTCTCTTATGGGAGAGATGTAAGAGTCCCTTTTTTTTTGATCAGACTTGTTCTGTATCAGTTTGATAGACCTACGCCTTGGGTTAGCACATACGCAGCCTCAAAAGCGGCATTGCGAGGCCTCACCGACGTCCTATGGATGGAATGCAAAGCATTAAACATCTCTGTTGTCAATGTCTCTCCTAGTGCTGTCAAGTCAAAAATTTCGGAAAACAGCCAAGCCTTGTTCAGTCTCCCGTCCGATTCCCTATTCGCTGCATACTTACCTGCTATCACTCGGCGGATACATGCTAGTCAAGGACCAAACAGAATGACTGCAGAAACTTTTGCACAGCAGGTCGCCAGAGCAGCATTGAAACAAAACCCTCCACGCTACATGACACTCGGCGGCGATTCGTTTTTGTTCAGGATCTTGCAGTGGCTTCCAAGAAGTTTTGCTTTGTCATTCTTTTGGTGGATACACTCTAAACGTTAACTCCTTCACCTGGATGCTTCATTGGTATACGTAGATTCACTGACAGACAAGTACTTAATAGTGTAGTAATCAAGCTATCTACTAATCATCGATGGTGCCGAATGGTTTTCAGCTCTTATTCAGGCTTCATCGAGGTGACTGTGCGGCGTAGACCTCAAGCTAGCTCAAGCTTGACATTGTGGAGCCATCAGCTCCACTAGAATAGGCCTTCGGATTGCATGTGGCATACTGCCTTAGGAATAGCCCATGGTATTGTAATAGTGAGATGAGAGAGGACATTATAAAGCTGCTCAGAGAAGAACTGTGTGTCACCCTTTGAGGTCTAAAATCTCGGGGTGAGTTATGAGACATCGGCCAGAAGAGAGGGTGTCCCTCGGTCCTTTGACATAAATTTCCGACAGAAACGCGACCCTACCGCGGCCGGAAGGCGTATCCTTCTGTCGCCAATCGGGGAAGGTCGAGGTACTGTGCAGCTGCAGGGACAGGGATGCCGGGCTAGGTCCACATGTATTATGAATTGTCAGCGTATCAAGAGATGAGCCTACATCTCCACGACCAAAGGGCGTTGGACCGGAAACCGGGATCCACGGACATCTACTATTTGATGCTGTTTACGCGGCTCCGACTGCAAGTAGCCCCTATAAACCAGATGTTAGTAGATGTCATACCGTTAAGCCTGTTAAAGCTCATGAGGTAGGATAGTAGAGATACCGCAGAATTGCTACCGTCTCGCCTTTGCCCGTCACTTACTCGGATGTCTGTGTCTTGAATCTGACTGAACCAGGACTCCTGAATCCCACGTGGGCGCCTGAAACACCTCCGGAAAAGTGAACACTCTGCCGTGAAAACTTCGCTCCTTCCTACCTCAACCAAGATGCTCAGAATCGTACTGGTAACTGGATGCTCCAGTGGAGGAACGGGCTTCGCTCTGTATGTTTTGTGCAGAAATGCTTGCCCAGCTAAGAATATGCAGATGCGAGGAGTTTGCTAGGCAAGGATGCAAAGTCTTTGCCACTGCTCGCAGACCAGAGTCCATGGATGCTCTTACAGGCCCGAATATTGAGAAACTGACGCTCGATGTTACTAGCGACGAGGATGTACAACGAGTAGTTGACTACATCATGGAGAAGGAAGGAAGGATTGATGTTGTAGTAAACAATGCAGGTTTGAGTGTGCCAGGCGAGTCGGTCTTTTTTGCACGAATTTCCGGATAACAAACTTGGAAACAGGTCCAGTCATAGACTTGGATATGGAGGTTTTCAAACGCGTGTTTGAGACAAATGTTTTTTCTGCCTTTCGTATTTCGAAATTGGTCGTACCAATAATGGCCAAGCACAAGAGCGGCGTGATTGTCAACATTGGATCTGTGATAGCAGACGTGTAGGTACATCTGGGTCTGGAGATGTTTCTCTAACGGTGTTGACAGACCTACACCATGGATAGGCGCATATGCATCCTCCAAGGCAGCACTGCAGGTTCTGACTGACGTTCTTTGGATGGAATGCAAAGCACTGAACGTCTCTGTGATCAATGTCTCGCCGGGCGCCATCAAATCGAACATTGCAAACAACGCACTATCCTGTTTGAGTCTTCCACCTGGGTCGCTATATAGCGCGTACCTATCCGATATACTGCGGCGGATCGACTCGAGCCAGGGTGCGAACGCGATCACGGCACAAGCATTTGCACAACAGGTCGCTACAGCTGCGTTGAAAAAAGATCCACCTCGTTATATGCGACTTGGAGGGTATTCGTCGATATTTAGCTTCTTCCAATGG
This sequence comes from Megacollybia marginata, assembly GCA_003313965.1. Classification (NCBI taxonomy): domain Eukaryota; kingdom Fungi; phylum Basidiomycota; class Agaricomycetes; order Agaricales; family Porotheleaceae; genus Megacollybia; species Megacollybia marginata. The sequence goes on from QLOY01002642.1 coordinate 40,742, forward strand.
CTGCCGAGAACTTTTACTTTGACATACATGTGGCGAAGATTCTCATAAGTTAGACTGCGGCAAGATGAGAAGTTCAACAGAAAAGGTACTATCCGAAGAGTGGTAGGATATCCCTTTTCTGAGGGTTTGCGGGGGTCCAAAACTTCAGACTCAAGTGGGAAACTTGAGGGGCAAGTCGGGATGTAGAAGATCCACCAGAAGTAATGTATTTTGTCAGAAGTGGAATGGAGGATCTTCTACGAGTCGAAATGAAACTTGCCAGAAGTTTTGGCCTGAGTGAGCAGTGAAGACCGGTCAGAAAGAACGACTTGGCGGAAAAGTCCGATCTAACCCGACCAGAGCCGAAGCTCACAACAGACGGACTTCCGCCAAGGCGGAAATCCGACCCGCACAACAAGCGAGGAGATGGTCAATATCATCTGAGTTTTATACTGTAGTAAGTCGAATAAACTATACACGGGGATCTATGGCTGGGATCTGGTTTACGACTCTAAAGCGTTCAAAATC